>JAUJYV010000761.1:0-28816 GCA_033995625.1 Ophyiulus pilosus
TGCATTAGTGGCACGGTTGGTTCACCAAAAATTTACTTAAATTAACCACCCATTAACTAATGCGAGTAGAGATGGAAGCTGCTAGGGAGGAATTTTGCGAATCTTCGCAATGAGCTGCGTGCACGCAGTCTTCAAATCTGTTAATAAAAGGAAGAGGATGTAATACGCGCGTCCCTGGATATTGGCCTTAACAGAGCCATCTTCACTTTGACTTTTTATCTTTTTCGAGGTTGATGTCCTCTGTTATGAGATTTCTGCTGCGATTTTTAGTCGGAAGAATTTTCAACTCGAACTCTTTATTTGAGAACACGAAAATCATTATTCATTGCATCGCGCATATTTATGAGCGTGGTAATCTATCATGTGCGTTCGTCTTATTTAAATATTAATCATGCATAACCAAACATTGGCGTAAATTTATCGAGACCTAGTGGAGAATTAATGAAACAATCGACATCGTACATGTAAAGTTGTGTAAGTTGCATTCAACTGTCACTGCACGTACAGGGTGCAGTTTAGCTTCATTGTTACATGTAATTCTTGGATAACATGCATCGATGATATGTTAACAAATTCAATTCTAGACAGGATATTGAAAACTAGGGGTAGAGAATTTAAATGTTGGTGTTGCATGCTAATTGATGCTATTAATAAGCAGTTGGCCACTGGATGATGACAAATTATGGTTATTTGTTGGAATAAAGCTATGTATTGGTGTCATTCGAGCAAGCTAAAACATAGTGACTCGTTAGAATGCTACTTCCTGATTGTAGCTTCCATCAAATAACTCTCTTAACAAAACTCACTTTGAGATTTTGGAAGGAGAATGGAACTTCTGTAAACGGAACGTCAGCCCCTTCATAGTTTGGTACACCTGGTCTCTTTAAATAGGCCTTTGATTGTTCAGGTTTACAGCATTTAAATATAAACATAATACCCAATGCTAAATAACGTTTTACTATGTTGCATGCACGATGGTATACGAGCACTTTATCTCCAAATTGAGTGCTGTAATTTTTTTGACTTTTTTTTTCAAATTTAGCAGTTGAAAATGTAATTTGATCTTCTTTCTAAATCGAATAAATTAGCTCAAGCTGATGCATCTTTTGATTACCAGGATGCAATTCTTTAGCCGTAGGATGCATTGATGTCGAAGGCAGAAACCGCCCAATATGGCCGCTATCATGGCTTTATCATACGCTGAATCTGCACCGCGCGGAGTTCATTGTTCTCATTTCCCGGCCATTTTAATTACTCTCAATTGGTGCCAATAAAATGAATTCGTCTTCGTGGCGCATCACCAACTGGCGGTAATTAAAATCCCGCGCTATAAATCCGCATTCTTTGCCGGTCCCGCCAAACTAGTTTTTCGAATTTGCATATCATATGCAAATGTCATTTATCATTGGCAAAACGCTATAGAATGGTGTAGCTGTCAGATAGGAAAACCGAAACAGATCTGGATTCGGCCTTTTTTTTTCCCAGTCTATATTCGCAATGCTCCTTTTGTATCTAAAAGATTGATGCGAAAAAGCCAAATCAGGCATTTATCAAAATTTTGTTGGCATGTGTCAGGTCGAGGCGTAAAAAAAGTTGGCGAGGGTCAATGACCTGCTAGGGTATCCACCGTCACTATAATAAACAGCGTGGCCTCTCTCTTAGGTCCGTTCGGTCTTTTTTGGCATTCGGTCAATTGCCATTCTCCTTTCGTCTGACGAATAATGGCTGGCAGGGTGACGATGAAGACCTGAAATTATGGATTTTGAAACCGGAAATGGGACGAAGATCTCCACCTGAATTGCTCGAAATTCCTACGGAGACTCTGGGATAAAAAAAGGGTCGATCGATATTAAAAAAAGGCGAGGAAAATAGTTGGGATTCATCAATTATTTAAAAGGCTCAACTTCGTGGAAAATTACGCCCGAACCCTTTTCATTTATCTGACTTTTGGGAAATAGTATGAAATTGCTTAACCAGGAAGTAGATTTGCAATCCGAATGAGCGGCTGCTTGGGCGAGGACAACTTATAAAATATTAAGATGCGTTTGGAATTAAACATTGGCATATTATAGCCCGGGGATATCATGCTTTCTTAAGTGTTAGTAGCAATTAAAGCACGCTTCAATGAGCGATTTGTGGCGTTTTCGTTCATTAAAACATGTTTCTTTTGGTTTTACGAAATGCAAAAGCCGCATGCACTTCGATTGGATTTAGCTGGTGCAACTGACCTTAAGCATCAATTGCACTCTTTGGTATACTTAACGAGTAATGTGGGTTTTAATAGTTTTTTTAAACTTATCAAAACAGGTTTACATGTGCAACGTCATCGACTAACGCTTTCTGTAGGATCTGTCTCAAAATATAAGTTATCGTCCAATCTTATGCTCATGCATTGAAAAAAAAAATAGCACGTCAAAACTGGTAGGATGCTAAGAGCGTTATGCAAGGGTGGTAATTTCCCAAGAGATACCATGTTGATGTGAAACATGTTATAGCAATGTCATCGTCTCACATCACCGAGGACAACATCGTTGAACAGAAGCAAAAGCCCCCCCTGATTTCCACTTTTAGCATTACAGTAGTGCTGTAAGTGTTTGCCTACCTACAAGGGGCAGCGCTATTACCTAAAACCTGTGGGAAAATAAGATTGCATTAACACCAGTCACGTGCCTGGATTGTTGTGGAACGTCACCTGGCATACCATTGTCGCATTTGGTACGCTTAGTGAAAACGGTGTTATTTCGGCGAGGTATTTAGGGCACAATAATGTGTGATTTATAGTCCTTGGTATTTGTTGGCGTTTGGTGTTTAGATGTAGAAAAAAAATGGTGGGTGGAGAACATCAAAATCCTGCTCCTTCTTCCGGGATTTACCACTTTCATTTTAAGAAATGGGAAATTTCCAGTTGTTGTAAACAACGGTATGCCATATATATTTTGGTCCAACTTTGGAAATCTTGGAAACATCTTAAGGAAGGGGCACGCTTTTGATTTTTTTTGCTAAAGGAAAACGTTACGTAGGTGTAGTTATAAAACGTGGTTGGCGTTGTATAAATAATATGTTTTCCGGGTCAGCTGCTTCGATTTGCTATTTTGAGAAACGTGTTTTTGCAGAACGAAACCGAATGTGAACAAATTGTTATCGTAAGAACAAGTTGTTTATAGTAGAGTGCCCGTTGTATGGCATCAAGTCAATATTTCACACATTGTCTTTCTGCATGGCGATATTGGGAGATTTTTTGACACCCTGTAATCGAATTTCTGGATAGTTGCATGTGAACGCTCATTATATGAGACACGCTTAAATTTGCACATAAAAAGCTGATTTGCATATTGAGAATGACGACGTGAGACAAAAATGCGGAAATGATTTGTTTGATTGTGGCACGTAGGCTTATAAACGGAACCGTTGTTCTGATTAATATTCACATACGCCTTGTGGTTCGTTATATCACTAGAGCATAGTAATGATTTCGTTAAGTTATTGCAGTGTTATTGAAATTCTTTCGGAAACACGAGGTGTGCGTACAATTTTGTCAATGAAAGGTGTGACTACTGACATTTTAAATGTCACCAAAAAAAGTACCCGGACCAGTCGAGACGTCTGGTTTTGCGCTTTTAACAGTTGGAAATTTCCGCACAACACTACGACGTATGATTACCGGGTAATCAGCCAATAATGTTTTTCTGCGATAATTTTGGCAAACACAAACTGAACGTGATTCGGACTCTATGTTTAAGATAGACCAGAAGAATAAGCGATGCTCTTCTTTTGTTTTTCTTTTACGCACTGTCGAGCTGAAAATCGGTATAATGCCTTTTGACGAACGTGAACCAAGGCATATAGGACAGAATATTTTCTCATCTGTTTCCTACCAATTTGTAATAGTCTGTCTGGTCACTCACTGGCCAGGAGTGTCCAGCCATATTTAGCCGCCTTCAAACCCATCCCATTTCCCAAAACCATGAAACAATCAAAGTTGTACATACAACTTTGATAAAATTTGTGTTTTAGTAGATTTTTGAAAATATGAACAAAATATCTATTAACGCTTCTAATGAAATAGTACATATTGAACTCTAAAAATGACAAAACAATCCGAAAATGATATTGGAACCGTGTTTTCCGAAACCTTTAACAAAATCTAACGGCATATAACAATGTTGTTGTTATGTTTGTGTTTCCCAAATATTGTTTGTAACTTTAAGGTCGGTTTATTAGGTCACATATTGTACTACTATGTATACTACAATACTGACAACACAAAAGACATATAAAACAAAATTGCATAAATGGTACAAATAACCTTAGAAAACTGCGATTGGTCCTTGTTAAAGAAGTTTTTTTTATGAGGCTAGAATCAAAGTTTATAATGGTGTACAAGTATTAAATTATGCGTTTCAGGTTTACTCGGTCAAATCTAGGATTTCACCATTATCATCGTATGGATTCTTTGGTTTCCTATTTGAAAATACAGAGTTACATTTGTGGTTGTGACAAAACGATGACGTAGCTGGAATTCGGTCCTTATTTAAATATTAAAAAGTTGTGTTTTAGGTATTGGTGAACCTGTATGTTGCGCACTTTACAGCCATTTTTTTTTCTAGAGCGTGCCATCGATAATTGCATCAGCTAAATTAATTTGCCTGTTTGTGTTTTTCCCAACAGACTTTCTAGATTGTTGAAAGCCAATTATTTATTAGGTGGAATGTACTTTTTCACTTAACGCCGCAAGCAGCTCCTCCTGTGGGAGACAGATCACTGAATAATAAGTGTCCTGGTGACTATAAAATATAAAAGAGATGAAGGGAAAAGCACTTAATGCGAAGTGTATCCTCTCCACACTAGATAGTAATCGGTTGAAATCCAGGAAGTGCTAATTAATTTAATATCCGGTAATTCAAAATGGTGTCAATAAGAAACGACCCTCGAAAAAATATTAAAACTATATTTTTTAAATTTTATTTTTTACAAATTGAGGCAAAATCGTTTGAATAATGCACTGCTATATTGGTACCTCCGTGCATAGGTACAGGAGTCATTTTTGGGAACTAGCTCTCATTGGTTGAAATATACTTATGGTTACCATGGAAATAAATCAAGCTGATTATAGCTCGAATTTCGTCCGTAGAGACACATTTCGGTGCAGCATTTTTTTTACCGCTTTACTAGAAGCCCATAAACACAAACTATATTTGTAATAAAATTATTTTGGATTTTACGATTACGTTACATTAGCAAATGGGTCCTAAAATGTTATTTTTAACTAAACAATGTTTTGAAAACCACGCAGTACCGGATACTTGTCGCAATTCAACAATACGGATCTTTGAGAATTTGGTTCCAGGTTTTGGCCAAGAGTCTAACTTCTCACAATTACAAGGGACCAAATTTCAAACATTGTAAACCTGATGTTTTATGTGTGAACTTCGCACGCGTTTTTGGCACCTATGAAGTCTCATTTAATGGAATTTGTATGCGTGAATAAGTCTTTTGTTTCATGTTTTGTATGCATCGCTAATGGCGCTTGTTATGTAAAAGGAAGAGCTTAATGATATAAATTACAGCATAACCGTGTGTTGTTTTAAATCCCCTTGCCAGCGTTTTCGTATTTCATTATACTAGGATTATTGTTTATTAATAATGCCACGAGCGCGACTATATATACACAATTGAGTAAAATCTCATTAACATTTTAGAATCGCAGCGTAAGTTAAGATTTTGGCCTTAATTAATCCTTTAGGAAAACCACTAATTAAATGTTCACCATTTCCATATATAAATTCCACACCGTTTTTAGATCAACCTCACTTATTACATGCAAGGCCGCAAAAATCTTTTGTCTTGACAGATCAGGGTTCGCAATTATGTAATGAAATTAAAATCATATTCTTTTTCGTTTGGCGTCACTCAATTTACAGGCAAGTATCGAATTGACTAAGCGTGTAAACGAATTGAAATGTGACACTTTACATAGGCGAGAAACTGAATTATCGAATTCGCCTGTTGTCTTTCACACATCAGATTTACGTCGAGCTTTTCGAAATTGTCAATGAACCCTTTTGCGTAAATTAAATCTAATTGACCTGAATTTATTCTGAGCACGACATCATGCCATCGTGAAACCACTTTGTTGAATAAAGGATTTAGAAGGTGTGCCCTATGAAGTACACTTTCTGTAACCTAGTGTAGATAGCTGGATTGATTTTCACCCACCCCAAAAACTTGAAAAGTTTTAAGAGATCCTGCATGTGAAGGGGGAAACGAATTTTACGGTAAAATTCGAAAGTTATAACCGATATAAATAATACATAGAATAGAGATAGTGATATGAACATTTAATAGTCACAGCTCCGCATTTGTATCCTAATATAGTTTTGGAACACTTTTTGCATTCAATGCTGTCTTGGGATGCAAGTTTTGAACAGTCTCTGGCGGAATTTTAGACCATTTACATAGGTTTCACTTGAAAACTTTTACTATTACACTCACAGGAGCTCTACATTGTATAAATAAATACAAAAAGAAAATTCATTGTTGCTGACTGGTGTTTCTTTAATTAAAGCAACAAAAACGCATTGCATCCCTAAATATCAAAAGTGCACTTTACATTCCAACTTTTTTTTAACCTATAATAAATGTTTGAAAGCAATTGAAATTATTTTCATATATCAAGTGACACTACTCTTACCTAATTATACGTATATCAAGTTACACCTACTGTGTATTTGAAAGATCTACATGCACCAGTTGTTTCATGCAAGCTATAGCTTCCGGTTTATGGATCCATACATAATGTGCGGTTACCTCGTAAAAATTGGCCCGAGTTTAAAATTCACCCAACTCTAATTAATTTATGCACGGCAATATGCTTTTAGGCAAATAAGGAAGTACTCCTGGTGGCATTTGAATGGATCCCATCAGTATTATCAAATTAGTGAAGGACGTTAAGAACGATTGTCAAATGTGGCATATCACGATGAGGGTGAAATGGTCAGGTTGTTAAAACGGGCTCAATGGCGCTCTTTTAAATGTTATTAGGGGAATTAAAACCCGGCCGCGTCTTAATTTCTCTAATTTCAACAATTGGTAATGGTAGGGAATTACACGGGGCGAGGGACCTGTTCGCCGGGGAAGCGGCTAAAGAATGCTTGAAACAGGGGTGGCTCGTAAAAGTTTTATTCTAAGGGCCATCCTTCATTAATTCCCCACAATTAAGCAGTAAAAGTGGGAGAACGCAAAACCTCTTATTCCCGCGCGGATTTATGTAAACACGAGGATATTTCACTTAAAATGGCTTATTCTCGCGTTACTTTAATCGCCTTTGATGCCCACTTTACCGCACAAATAGGCTTTTGGCATTCCTCGGAAACGGGATGCTTAACGACTCGTCATATGTCTCGCAAACTACCTCGCCTATAGACACTCGTTACAGGTTTTCGTAATCCCCATAGGACCAAATGCTCATTACGTAGTCTTACAACCACGTGTCGTTTTATGGCGACATTAGAAACCATCTTTCACTCGCCATGTTACGTCGTCCTTATGGAAATGAGCGTGAGAAATATACAGGAGGTATACAAAATAATGGAAACATTAAAACATTTAAGGACATTAAGGCCTGTGTTGGCTACATTGAAGAAACTTTCAAGATGGATTGAGGATGTGTTGAAGGCAACAGATGGCCCAACACCACAACACTACAGAAATAGGTATGTAGCTGTAAAATAAGTGTTTCCATTATTTTGTCCAGCGTTTGCAACTACTACACATTTAAAGATAAATGTATACACTGTTTTGTGCTACCATCATTGTTTCTGTATCTTCAGGCTTGTTTGGAGAGTTACTTCAATATCTGCTTGTTCCCATATAATAGACAGTTTTAGCCAACCACGTTAAACGATGACGATATTGTCAGCACTGTCAAAAAACAGCACTGTCGGCTGGAATGACATTGGAATACCATGATTTACATAGGGTAGTCCTTGACATTCCAGCCGCCAGTGCTGTTTTTTTGACAGTGCTGTCAATCTCGTCATCGATTAACGTGGCTGGCTAAAACTCTCTAATGTCACGTCGACCAACAATGGTAAATTTTGTAAAATTTGTAAGATTGTTTAACGATTTCTTTGTTGTGAAAAGTTCTGCACAAAATATATTTAATGATACATGTGTTTGCATTCGGACGATTACGACGCCATTGAGCTCAGCTAGAAGTTGGTTTAAGACAATAATGTAAAGTTGAGGCAAATGTTATTCTAAGCACTAATCCATGCCCCATGGTGGGTTCGTTGCCTGCACCAAAACCAGTGCAAACTGTTTAAAAAGGACGCATTGCAAGATGCGTGTTTAGCACTCATTGCCAGTGGGCATGCCAGGGTTGTTTTTGGTGCTCATGCTGCCAAATCGATGCAACGGAAGTTGCGAAAAAGCAATTTTAGAGTGGCTCAAAATTTAATCCTTTTTATTTTTTGTTTCTCCAAGAAACGCACTTGTTCCTGGGGCTTAGGCTCTAAATTGCATTTCAGACGGGATTGGCAGCGAAATGTAAAAAATGACAACATGGCCAAGTGGTTGCTGCATGGTCTCACTAAGGACAAGACCTCCCTTAAGCAATATGTACGGTTGTCTGTGATGGACATGTGTGCATGACGTAAGGCCCTTTATGCCAGAAACCCTATGTATGCATTTTACATATTTATTTTGCCTTCTTAAAATGCCACAATTGGAAAACTTGCAATGGTAAATGTCAACGTGCTGCAAAATATATATTTAATAATCGGGGCATCAAGGTAAATAGTCCTTTTATATTGATTATAAAAATCGATTCCCAGTGCGACCTGCTTATATTGTTTGTTTTGGACTTCCCAGATCGGTCTTGGTTTACGTTACATGACTTATATTTTCCGGCTCTTCAAGCATGAAAATTCAAGTAAATCTCCGTTAGTAAGCTGGACAAGAAAAAAACGCTCGTAGAAAGATATAATCGAATATAGTGTTGGTCAGGTATCTAGAAAGGGTTATAGAAGCCCAAAGGTAATATGCCATGAATAGAGGATACCAACCCCAACCTCGTTTTGATTTTTTTATAATACCACATCTTTGAAACCACACGGGTTTTACAGTGTCTTTGATTTTTTTTATCGCTTTTCATTTCTGTTCTTTTGAGATGGGTAACAGATCTGTAAATGCAAAATATACAAAATGGAGACATTGACGCAAAAAACATACTCAGGTGAACAAACTTTGATTTTAGTTTATATATAGGAATCGAGGCATTTACCTTAGATTTCTTTATTTAAAACCAGCGACTAACACGTGATGCATGTCACGTTTAATGTCGAATGTGAAATTTACTGATAATTCTCAGGGAGTCAAGGGACGTCACGACCCAATCATGGTCTGGCGTTCGTCTGGCATCACTGTCTAGACAGGATCATGTTTTAACGATGTGTCATCTTGAAATACGAATATTATTATAATTATACAACAGAGTAAGTGAGGACATCGAGTCTCATATGACTAATCCTCTGATTAAGTACTTCATCTTTCCTCACCATAGTCATTATTTTGTAAACATTTTTTGTTAATACTTCTGTGTATACAAGTACAAAAAAATACACTTCAGGCATTTGAGCTCTACATCTCGATAAAATTATCCGGAAATCTGACTTTTCTGACTTTTCATAAAGCGTACAGAATATGAAATTGTATATTGCCATAATATGTAAATGCTCCTGTATTTACAACATTAATACGGTATACACTTGAAGAAGGAATTTTCAGGTGGGACCATCTCTGGTACAATATTTGAAAAAATATAAGTAAATTAAATATTCAGCTAACGAAACATGCAGGTATGGATGAGCAACATTGTTGAGTACATGTAGTATTTTTGCCACATGCATCCAGATGTAAAACAGACAGCGATGTTTCCATGTCACTGGATACATGTTTCTGGTGATTATCGCCTGAAATATGTACATAGCGTATAAGACTCACCCCGTTTTTAGAGGTTTTACTATGGGAAAACAAGTTCATCTTAGAATTGATGAAATATGGTATTATTGTTGTTGTTGTCCGGATTGACAGACTATCCTTTAACTAACAAATAACAAGACGGATAAGTTATAAACGAATGTCCCGATTAACCAGCGTCCCGAATAATCGTCATTCTCTGTATTGATTGAGAGGAGAAATCTAAGCTTCATCGAGCCTCTCCATGAACAAACCTCGTATCTTCAGTCTGTTTTTTCCTTGACCGTATGCTTAAAAAAAAACAAGCGAAATATCTTGATATTTTTTTCACAGCGTCGTTTCGTTCGCCTTCAGGTGCATCGCAATGTTGTTCCGTCTAATAAAAAATGATGACCACTTAGTGAGCATTCGGGGAAAACATCGTCGCATTTTATGAAGAGCATAAAATGTGTAGGTGGTGCGTCCATCTCCCCTTTGACCCCGATTGCCACGCGAACGGAAATGACCACATGATCGAACGGTGTTCGCGTATCGGCGCTATCCGTACGCTCGACTGGACGCTCACTTGACCGTTAGTAATGATCGGTTTGTGTCAATGCCGAAAACGATTCGTTTTTTGGGTCATTAGTGGCTCGAGTGCGAAAAGAGTGACCACCGCTCTCTCGGACAATGCACATGAACACTCGAAAAAGGAGGAGAAATAATAGAAATGGCGACGGAAGCAATGTTAAAGTGACACGTAGTAAACACGAGGCTAGACATTGCTCGTGTTGACCAAAGGCTGGACAAACACAAATGCGACGAACGATATGCTTTTTTTTTACTCGCGATACGAACGTTTATTTCAGTGGTTGCCTAATCAGTGCTCTTTCGGCGAGCTCATGACTTCTTATCTGAAAATTATAAATTTCATCGTTCACTGCCCTTTTAAATATTGTGGCTAGCAATCAAGATCAGCAGCGGAGTCATGTAGAGTGAAGTCATTGTATGGGCGATTTTAAGGGGAATGTTACAGTTTTTTAAATTTCCAAACATTCCTATTATTATTAAAAAATCAACAAATATTTTATTAAGATATGAGAGTTCTCATATCAGCTGAATTTGACTTTATCGTTTAAACCTTTGATATCAAACTAGAAATCCGTTTTTTGGTGGGAAAACTAGGATCTAAATGTCTTAATCAAACGTCAAATTTCGACTCTCTAGTTCAACCCCTGTTATTATACTAGAGATTCGAAGTTTGGTTAGAGTAACCAAGTTTAAGGTCTTAATCAACTCTGTAGTTTCGTTCTAAATTTTCATCCTATAAAGACTGAACACACTGATCTAAAATGCTCTTAAAATCATAGTATTGAGTGTTATCATATTAGGTGACATTGACCCTCTCGTTTAACCCTTTCATAATTTACAGGAAATTCTATTTATGGTGGGAATAATTAGAGCTCAGGTCTTAATCTACGGTTAAATTTTCTAATGATCTGTAAGCTATAAACGTTCTTTGATACGCTGAACCAAATTTCCTTCCGATCACTGTCACGATGGCTGTCACATTAGCTTAATTATATTCTCGTTTAATCCTTTTATATTAAACTAGTGGTGGGAATATTTAGAATTAAGGTATTAGATAGTCCACAAGTTCAAAAAATTGATTAGAAATCTGGTCAAAAGATCTTGTTGTCCTTCGCCCGTGCGAACTGATTGCACGGCATGCAATTTGTTAAGATTATTCGTTTTTGGATATTCCTATTCATAAAACTCTTGCCCCTTATACTAAACAGTATTCCAAGATTATGATGCAAATCAGCAATAAATTTCGTCGTCACCTTGTCCCTATATAGCCTGATAGATTCACGTCGATCTGAGGCGCAATTTGATCTGGTGTTTCAAGTGCGATAAGACACCAGCAGATGAATGAAAACGGAGTGGTTGTTTAATAAATTTCTGGCGGCAATCTTATGAACTCTTAATTAAATACTTGATATTTGTTAGCATCTGATTAACTTCACCCGCCCACGTTCCAAGTAGAGGCCTAGCAGTTTCTTGTACTGCGCAAGAGCGCCGAACCGTAATTGCGTTGCTTTTTTCTAATATTAGCCATTTTCGGGTAATAAATATTTGCTCATTTTTATTACGAGCAAGTGGCGTTTATTGACGGGTGGTGTGGGGGTCAGAGCGCATAATCAAAACATGTTGACATCGAAGATTGCGATGCACGGACGAGAAACGGACGGAGACACTGGCCGGTCTTTTTTGACGATGTAGGAAAATATCTCGGAAATATGATAGTTTAGTGACGTCATTAAACGCAAATGTAGCTCGTAAAGGTGGAATGCAATTGGCGTATGCGCCCCCGTCCTCATAGCATGGGATAGCATTTATTCCTACGGTATAGGGGAATATCGGATTCAACAGACTTTTAAAGTCTCATTATATACATACTGCATAAATCGGTTGAAAAACAGATGGAATATGTGTAGTTGTTTGTTTATTGGTACTTATTTAATGACTAACGTTATCCATTGGCCACATGCAGGTCAGGGAAATGCAATGTAGGAAATAGGATGAGGCTATGGACAGTCGTGGCCGATGTTGACAGGTGGCATTTACCTGGCAGCAACTGTGGAAAACCACAATCAAAGAATTGGTCAGCTGCAGTAGAATCTAAAATTTTAAGCTTTCATTTCATATAATAGATCCCAAGATCAAGATTGTCTTTAGAATGTTCTACGAAATTGAAATCTGTTTACCTGATACATTGTCGACATCCACATGACACGACTACGTCACGCTGAGTTGGTTGGTTGATTGTTATAAGGAAGATTGATACCTTTTTGCCTGTTTGCCGTCCTTTTCTTTTTCCAAGCAATTTTCCAATACCAGTTTTTTTCATTTTGTAATTCAATGCCGAATTGGATTCTTTGGTCTGAAATGAATGAAGCGCCCCACGTGAGCTCCTTTTTCAAAACTCCTCAAATGACATTCGATGTGTTGCAAGTCATTGGTTTACCCCTCGCATTTCATCACCCCTTTCCCTAACCCCTGCGTTTTCTTGTCATCCTCTACCAGAGTGTACCTACAGCCTATTAAGTGTTGTCAAGGTAGTTGTGTGCTTGTTCGCTTGACTTAATTTGACATCCTTATTTATTAAAAAAATCTATATAAACACGAGGTTAAGCCGAAAAGGTAATTGAAATGCTTGCTTATGAGAAAGTCGGACTCGTGGGAGGCGCCCTCGTACGAGACTTGTTGGTATTTTATTTTGAGTGAATGGACGTGTGGATGACCCAACATGGAAGTTGATTCAATATTTGCGGTCAATTTAGACGTCGCATTAGAAACTTATTGATGCTTGCCGTGACGTTAGCAGTGATTGCCGTCGATAAGGGGCATACAGTTTTTGAAAACTTTCTAGAAAATGATTTGGGTTCGGAATGCGTTAAATTCATTATTCTTAAATATCATCAATTAATTTTCTGATTTTGTAATAATTCCCAGAAATCACATTTATTTTTTTTAATTTTCACATTTTGATAAAAAATGACAGAAAGAGCTTAAATTGTTTTTTTCTCTTATGTGTTTGAATGTGTTTGAAACAAAAATCTCATTACACTTATAGCCTATATAAATCTTTCTTAAGCTGGTACTAATTTGGCACATGACTAAATACGAAATAAACGCAGTAAATAGTTACGATTAAACTACGAGCCCATCTTCATTATTTTATCGGTTCTCTGATAAGCTCAAAAATAATGAAGCGCGAACAGAAAATTGAAGTAAGTTGTATACATTCAAACTGTGTTTTATGTCGAATATAATGAGCGAGATTTTTTAAATTCGCTCTGAATAAGTTCATCTTGGTAGGAAATCTCATTAGGTGTAGCTTCAGGGATGGTCGCCAGGCAACCAATCTGCATCCTATACCACCTCCAAAACAGAATCTAAATCTGAACGCCAATCCAGAGATCAATAACAGCTTTCTTAAAACGTAAATGATTTATGGTCGGTTGCACAGGTCGTCGCTAAAGTTACTCGGAGATTATGGCAATTGTAACGAACGACAACAACAACTATGGGAACCCTCTCTGATGCAATCCAACAGGAATTCTTCCACCATTTCAACTCGACGGGTCATCCAAGGAAAATAAACAACTAAAACAGGGGTGGCCATTGGCTTCGAACACAAAGTGGTTAACATCATTTAAAGCTGATAAGTATCTATCTGGCCAACCAAACTCATTGGCGTAATTTCATTTTGATTGGAGGGAGGGGGTCGAAATCATTGTACCCACATGCATTCTGAGCACTCTGGCGAATCTTAGCCCCGGTCAAGTGGTCAATGTCCGGTCAAGGCAGTTCATGTCGTTTTGGGTCGCTGCCAAAATCGATGTTTAACTACGGTTACATTGTATTCGTTATTGTACGATTGTATATACAAGTGCACATTCTTTCCAACTGCCGTTGCAAATACAGTTTCAAATTTCGAGACAAACTGGGGCTTAAACCAATGGTCACCTTAGAGGTCCCAGTGTCGGAAATAGGTTTCTATTAAAGGAAATTGTGTTTTGTTAATGCGACTTAAATGTTTGAAGCATGTCTCACAGTGCCCCCGTTTTTTTCCGCTTTGGTTCTTATTTCCGGTTTTAACAGACATTCAATCGATTTTTTTTTATCATCTTTTCTTCCTTAATCGATTTTTTCCACCCGCCGAGTGTCCCACTGTTAATAGGACCCACTTGAGGAGAAACATTTCGGGTAAATTGTCAGATCTAATGAAACGTCACGTGGAGAACACGGAAAAAGTTGTTTTTCATCACAATCACAAAAAAAGCTCGTTGAAAAAAAAAATTGCAATCAAGTCATACTGTACCTACCTATTATCTTGTTTTCAATTTAAAGGCCAATGTGCTTATACGTCCTATGTGAACACAACAAACACCTGCTTTCACTCGTGTATGACGCGTCATATGTATGTATTTGCAGGAAAAGGAAGAAAAGCTTAGTTGAAACCCCTCGAAAGGTGACTTCCATTTATATTAACCAACACTGAAAATGACATGTTGTAAAGTAAATAATCAACTGTTAAAATGGTGAAACGTTGGTTACATCATCCATGAAGTTAATTATAATGCAATTTTCCATTTTATGTTTTGTATATCATGTGTCATGTCATTAGTGATTTGTCATTTTAAATGCAGTGCGTTTGATTATTTATCATTTGCAGGTACGACCTTTCGTTTGCAATTAATTTGGAAATTTTGATTATTGTTAATTTGGAAATAAACTAATGAGGGAGAATCAATGCAGTGCTTATTACACTTATTGTGATTTGATGCAACATGTCAACAACAACTTTACCAATATACTGCATAAATGCATGCCTGGTGGTAAAGTTGCAGTATATTTGATGAACAATTAAAGAATATCACACAATATGACTTTTAACCCGATTTAGAGACATTCCATTTGTTTGGTTAGATAGGCAGTGAGTGATATGTGTGAATTTTAGCAACGTGAGAAAAACTTAAACCTTTAAAAATAGGGTAAAAATTTCATTTAAAATGTTGTAGATTGTAGTAAAATTAGAGCAGTGCGTGAAATTGTCAATTTAATTACTGATCACTAATTTGTAAATGACATTTTGGTGTTGCTATGCAAGGTTGCATGAAGTTATTTTTGTTGACGACGACTCGGTATATGGATATTCAAATATTTATTCATTGTTGTGTTTTAGCAGCAGTTTTGCATGAAAATGATCTGTTGCCCCAAACTACCCGATGACGTCACCAGCCACACTCTCGTTACTCTGTCTCACTCGCGAAAATGCCCTCTTGATATGTCAAATATTCATATCACAAATTTGACTGAAATGCATGCGTTCATTCAGCGTAAAATTCTTATATTAAATGTGGAGATCATTTGTTGCATGACACAAAATAGCGTTTGAAAGAGGTTCAAAGCTTCTAGTCAAAAGTGTACAGTTAAAACACTTCGTATTTGACAGAGACAAAAATGTAGGATAAAACACGTCTAAAAATACCTGGTATCTTTCTAGCATTATTTTCAAATATACGAGTATTACGATTCTTTGCAAGAGCATGTATGCAAATTGTTCATGACATGCTGCGTGGCATAATATAAAAATACTACGCATAATACCCCTAATGGATTCTTTTATTCAAATTCGAAATCTATTCGATAATCCATTTTTAAAAGGTTTTTAATAGTGACGAGCTTAGTTCCATCTCCGCAAGACCCTTAAACCCCTAAGTTGACACAAATGAATAACAACAGCGTCGTGGATTTTCCATTACTATCCTTGCATTTAATTTGTATTATTATGTGCAGCTGCTTATTAGTATGTTTCTGTGTCACGCACTCCGTAATCTAGTCGTTCGTGTTCAATTGTTATTTATGCGGAGGTTTGAAGTTTCTCTCAATTTTTCCCAGTTGAGTCGTTCAGTTAGAAACCTCAACCCAATTTGTATTCAGATTTCCAAGTTTTCCCTTCGGATATAGCCATCGGAATGTAGCAATTTGAAAACGATCACGTTGAATGGATAATAGTCGATTAGCACAACGTTCGATGCTCAGACAAATGCTAATTTAATTTGTTTCTCTTAACTTGCTCCCTTGATGCTAGTGCTTAAGGCGGTCCTAAAGTTAATACTGAGTAACACGAATATTTTACCAAGATAATTTGGTTTCATAAATAAATTCAGCTGTAAGTGACATTATTTTACATTATACGAATTTGATTGAAAGCAAGTTATTTTTGATTCGGAAGTACGCTCGTTTATATATATATAGCCATTCGTGATGGAAGCCCACTTACAATTGATGACCCTAGTGACAGAGATGCGGAAATGGCCTAGCAAAACTCTTGATCTTTTCATGGTTTGAATGGATCTTGACTGCCAGATTCACGAGAAAATACACGCGTTTCTTGAAGTTGACATTCCTTTGTGTCGTCTGTTGGATGAGGAAAAATGTGATCTTATGAAGATGTGAACTTATACATAATTTCGTGTTAAAGTAATTTATTGCTTAAGATGATCAATATGATTATTTTATTGTTTTCTCTTTTCACTGAAAAGCCTTTTAAAGTAGTGTATGTAAAATTGTTAATTTGATCGTTCTATGCAATACAATACTGTGGCAGCTTATTGCTTCGTTTTTCAAGTTGTTCATTTATTGTTCGCTCGTACAATATAACGAACTTCGGATAAAAACGTAACTCTCGTTGCTAAATAATATCACAGGCACAATAGAGGATTGAAAGTGCACTTTTTGCAAAAGTGAATTTCAAGCACACGCTAATGAAGCGGTATATAACATGCGAGCTCGTAAAGGGGTACGCAGAATACATTCTTGGGATAAATAACTATGCTTGTACATGATTGGCAATACAACATGCTACAATTGCTGTTCTGCGAACAATTAACCTACATTCTCATTAACGACGCATTCTCTGATACATTGACTTGTCCATGCTTTGGTCACGGTGTGGTTGTAATGTTTTATTGTAACAGTAAACAGATGTCCATCTATTTTTAGCAACCTTGTAATTACTTAACTCAAGCTTAAATGTTTTGTTTTTGCGATTTAGAGGAGGATGTATTGTTTAAGACAGTTCAAGTAAAATGACCGGATTGAATTGACCATGTGTCTACTCCACATTTTATTACGTCATTATTACCGTTTTTTTCCTGGAAAGCATCAAAGCATTACCATTATCTTCAATAGCAACATACCTGAAAATGAACAAATTTCAAAAGAAATATCTGGCATAAATACTGCATAAAAGATATCAGGAATTGCTTTCAAAATTTTAATCTTTGCAGATATAGGCGCTATGACCCCCTTTAATGTATGTTTACTTGGAAAGTGGGCTTATTATTGAATGGTTTGATAAAGCTCCTGCAGCGTAATCTGTTAAATAAATAAGCTTAGATTTTCGCCAGAAGGTAGTTTTCAACTGGCAGTACAAGGCAATTTAAAATTCAGAAAAGGAAGGCCGAAAACAAAACAAAAACTCCTGTCAGAAATACTTTTTGCCGTCAACAAATAACGTGAGGAAACTATGAAGTTTTTTTTGTGGTTTTTTTTCCTCTACAATAAAAAGCTACAAATGTAAAAATTCAGTTCTTTCCAACTTAAATCGATATTAATCGAACTTTATAGCAGAAAAATTGCATCTTTACAACTAAACAAAATTGCACCGATATATTGTAATTATAGTATTTTCTTTGCATTTTGTTTTTCAAATGGAAAATAATGTAAAATAGATTTGTACTTGTGGAAAATAGAAATGAGAAAAGTAGAAAATGAAATATGCTTATAATGTGCAGTATTTGAGCAAACGTGTTTTTGTAAGGATTCAATCCAATCCAATACGAGTTATTTATAGAGATCTTTTATTTGTCGGCCGACTATTTGCCCAGATCTTAAAATCTTGTTTCATAGAACTTAGTCTAATTGAATCATTGGCATCTTGTACTAATCTCAACCCACTTTCAAAAAGTCTATAGCAGCTAGGTAGTGAAATTCTTGAATCATCTCTAAAATAGATATAATATTATTATTTTAACATAAAAGTGTATGGAATCCTCGCAGTTTTTTTCCTCTAATCGCATTGAAATCACTGCAACCTGAGTAAAGCACTTTCATAAGACGTTGCAAGCTTTGCATTTTTATTTTTATATACCTTTGTATTGGAGAAAAAAAACCCTATACTTCATAGTTTCCTCGCGTTATTTGTTGACGACTTAGTGCTAGTTGTCTGTTGTTGCCAATTTTGTGAAATTGGCGAAAACATTTTGGATATACATAGAGCAACAAGCGTTGCAACCTCTATGCCAATTTCCATCACAATTTGGTCTCCGACACGATAAAGAATCATGCGGTGTTGTCATGGCGACTCTCAGATTTAATTACCTGAACTCTGTAAATGGGATTGCATGGCGACAAGTCTTCATCCGCCCAATTTCAATGCATTTATATTTTAGCATTACAATAAAATGGTAAGCTGATATTTGGAAACGGTTTTACATTCTAATCAACTCGGTTCTATATACACTGTCCGCGTGGAAATTTGACGTGGGGGTGGGTACAATCCGTATACCCACATTTAACAGGTGGTTAATCTCATTTCAATGCATGGGTGGCAACTGAATTTCTAATAGGCATTCCATCCCTGAATCCCATGCATGAAGGACCAATGCGTACGGTAGTGCCTTTGAATGACAAGTTCAATTATCTCGACCGTTACATTTAAAAATCCCCTAAACTAATTTTGGATTACGCGGCAAATTAATTCTTCCTAAGACCAATGCATTAGTAGCATCAATAGTAATAACGTTGAAATAAAGCCAGATGAATGCATGTGAGGATCAGACATAATCCATTTCCAATAATGCACCAGAAAGCATTATAGAACGGGGAACGGGTGCAGATGGTAGAAATAGGTGGCGCTGATGGTCAGTAGAAATTTTCTTATAAACAAGCTTTGGATGCGGTATCCAAGCAATTAGTTGATGAACGAAAACAGAAAGAAACTATTTGCTTTTTAAGTGTTTTGTCGTGATATACTCATTGTACTGTACACTCAATCTCGTCTATGTTATTGATTAATTCTGATTTCAGAAACGTCAATTGCGTGACTTGCGAATATGGTGGTTCTTTTTTGACATTTTAGCTTGCGTCAGTTTTTCGTAAGTCACCGTATGGTCTCACGTAGGCTTGAAACTATGTGGTGGTAATCGTTTTGACATATGCCCATTATGCAATATGATGGGAAAATTGATGGTCAAAAATGAAAGTTAAACTGATTGATACACCTGACTGGCCATCAAAAAGGAGTTGCTTAATGGTGCTTGTGCAGTCCTTCAGGAGGAAAACTTGTCAAACTGCCATGATATTGATGTCAAGTAATAAGTTAAACTTTGATGTTGATAGATGGCGCTGCTAATAATTACGGTATATGCAAACCGTTAATATACATGATTATTGATTGGGTTTGCAGCCTATGTGGCGCCCTCTATATATGCCCTTTGTCCACATGCCTCATACCAAAACCATGCAGAAACCAGACAGATTCTCATTTGCAATTGCGTTAAATTCAAATCAGGTGGCCGGACATGTACAGGATAATTTTTGTATAATTTATCGATGCATTATATTTTGAGTATGTTGTTTGCCTTTAACGGAGCTCGTATTTTATTTTAATTTCTCATCTCGTGTGTATAACATTTGCTCAGAAAAGCGACTTAAAAGCTCGTTTCGACACTTGCAGACAAATTGCTGCACGACTGAATTTATCATCGAAATGTGCTTAGACGCTTTTATAATAATGTCAAAAAAATACATGCACCTCGAATTTTTGATATACTTGTGGATCTCATGAGACGAACGGAGATACATATGTTGTATGTTCTGTATACTGAGAAAACTGGGTATGACGTCGCTTTATTCACTGCCTAAAGTGAAAATTGTCTTCTGTTTGAAATATTGAAACTTTTTTTGCGAAAGCTATTAAAGAAAGTGTTTTTGCCTTTCTCTGGAGCTACTATCAAATTCTCTCACCTCTTAGTTTATTCATTTTCTTTCTCTGCGAGATAAAATAGTGTGAGTGTTGCAGATAAAGACGAAATTAGTTTTTTTTTTTCTGCATGCACACACTAAGACCTGCTGAAGAATATTTCAACACGTAGGGGTATCCAATGACGTATTTGTATGTATGTGACCACGACAAATAGCCACAAAATTATTTTTTTGCCATATTGAAACCCGGTTTCAAAATACAGTACTCGACTTTTGACACATTATAAATTCTAGGAATGTACTGTTTTATACACAGAACTGTACAGATATTGAATCGAATTTAATGTGTGCACATTGTAGATATGTATACGTTAGAGTAGTAGTCGCGAAATTGTTTCATCCCAGTTCACGTTTTAACTATCTTTCTTGAGAAATTCGGTTTGATGTCAAAAATGATTGCCTTAAGTGATTTATCCTGAAATTCGGAATATTACTTTTGTGGCAATCGGTCTATTAAGCTCTATCTGTTACTCATTTATTCAATCTGCTCTCCAGAGAATTCTGCAGAAAGCTATGTTTCTGTGAATGATTCAGCGTTTGGGTCCATGCATACTAATAAACCTTTGAAGTTAATAGATGAGCGTACAGTAGGACGCATTTTGCATATTTATATAAAATCTCTCAATACGAAACTTTTGAAAAATGGAATCGAAAATGTTGTCTCTACGCTATTGATTTTCATATTTGGATAATGGTTATGACTGGATGTGAGGTTTGGATAGGGCGCGCCCCAGTTTCCTGTCTTATTCAAATATTTAAATGTCCTTTTAATATGAATCTATTTCGATGCTAATTTGGGATGACTTCAAGCGCGAACTATTCCTAAAATGAACTCCCCATTTGAAATCCAATACTATTCTTTCCCAGGGCTAATTGCTATCTTACTCCACTCCATTAATCTATAGGGCATGTCAGTCATGTTATACTTTATGCAAGCTTCCGCAGGTTTTTGGTTTCTCATATCACGTATATTTGGTAATATTTAGCGGGCAACCTTAAGGCAAAGGTTAAACATTCTGCAGATGGCGCTGCCTTGACTATATGTTTTAATGTATTTGGCGCGGGCTCTGAGGCTTCGTTTTATGTCAAACAACGTTAGATAACATGATCTTGCTTTCAATTACCATCCCATTTTCGTAATTTGAAGGAAATTATACGTTCAACGGCAAGAAAAGGTATTTCCTTATAAGCAACTTTATTAATCATTGTAATACATTTTTCATGAACTATATTATACAAGTATTCTGCTTGCTTAACTGTATTGAACATATTGAACAGAACTTTGCAGTTGTTTCCATGGCTGATGAGTTTTTTTTGCTCAACACTTTTCATGTGTGGTCAATTGTGTGTTTCATGTGCAATACATGTGTCTTATTGTTACAGTGGGCTCCAGTAGTTCGTATTAACACATGTCGCGCCATGTACTATTTACTTTGCTTAATTGCTGTAGACAGTCGACTGAATACTAGCACGCTATTAAAGGGGTTCTATCGACAACCCTCTTATCTAACAACTGCCAGGTTTATTCCCCCTTTTAATATTCGATTGTTTAATTATTTTTGATGTCCGTTATTTACGTTGAAACAAATGGAGCAAACTAAAAGTCGTCCTAGTGGAAAGTGCACGCTTCAGATTCATCTCAACTAGATTTCAGACGTTAGCAACTATCAAAAAAGCTAGTTTTCCGAATTAAGGACTCTAGTCAACATGTCGTAATCGAATAAATCGCAGAACTCGTAAATGTCGTTACAAAATTATGTTAAATCTTGGGGTTTTTCAGACTGTAAATCAGTTTTGCTCCGAAGCCCTAGAAACTGAGGCTTAGGTACATTTTTTTTTTCATAGAAAACGTAATTATATACTAGTATGTGATCAAAACAGAAGGCTTTTATATTCATTAGCCAATTCAATCGCCCGTCAATAAAAGGTTAATGATGTTTAACGGTAAAACACGACGAAAATGCTGCGAGTGTGCCATGAACGTCATAGGAGGATTACCAACTTTCTTTACCAATCCCAAAAGTACGCAATAAGAGATATTTGTAATCATACGTTAGATTGTTTGAATAAAACTGATTTGAATAAGAACTATAATCTGCTTAGAAAAGAAGATTTTGTATGGAAACGGGCATCTTTAAATTTGCATGAATAAATAGCAGTATATGGGCACTTGGGAGCACAGTGTTTCACTCCATTATTGAAGTGTCAAATTGTTTACGCGTTTAATTGGAATATAATGCCGAAAATGTGAAACGTGTGTAATCAAGCGTTGATCTCATAAACTAGAGTATTTTTCACGAATATAAACAACATACGCTTGAATATCTCATTATACTATACTCGTTTTCAAAATAAAAGTAATGTTCCGAAATATACCCTTTGGGCGCTCGAAATGCAGCATATTATAGGATATATTAATTGCGATTCACGAGTACCCCAATTAACCAATCATAAGGGCACTCGAAAGCATATTACTCGTCCAGGGACTGATCCAGAAATTATATCAAAGGACCAAAGGGGAGCGAACCGTCAGCCAACCGGAAAATCCTTTAAAAATACTAAATTTTACCACTTTTATAAAAATTTTGGAAAAATTCAGTGGATAATATTAATTGAGAATGACAGTTTTTTGGTAAATGTACTGTTATTTTATTTTGGAAATGTTGGTAGATGTTAATAGGCAGTAGGCGACAATAGCATGATTAACGTGAAGACAATTTATCGATGGGTCCTTCAAGTGTAAAGTAGATCTCTAAATTTGAATTTGAAACTCATTTTTTTCATTTTTTAAAAAACTCTAGCCTACAAATGATAGATTTTCAACATGTTGTTTCTAAATTTCCTATTATGGAGGCACAACATCAATTTGAGTCTCCATTATAATAACTACTTCTCTCTGTATGCAAATATTTGGCCCATATCCTTGTGCGCCTATCGGCTATGTCTCAGTTCTGATTTTCCCAATGTACGTACTGCAGGTCTATAGGTTTCTCCGTTCAAAATCACTGCCATTTTTGTTTGAGATTTCCGTAATTAGGTCGTCCGACGAACGATGCTCACGTCGTGTTATAACGTAGAAAGCGAAATTGCGTTGACATTTAAGGTTTTCGCACTATTTATCACCAGCAAATTTGCCAGTCGGTTTCTACATAAGAAAACATTATTAGCGCTATGCATTGAGTTTCTGTATGAGTACCTATAGCGCTTTGCTTAATCAATAGGTTATGCTGTGATTGAAAATAAGCGAGAATAGTGCATACACATGGGCGCACCTTTTACTGGCCCACGCAAATGCAGTAACGAATTTAGCGCCGAATGTTGGAGAGTAATTAAAAGCCTCGGTCATTTCGCCATTGATGTACTGTTGACAGGTCTCACGTGAACCATTTAGCTTGTTTTGATACATTTGGATATGCGGCGCAGAGGTTAATGGATAGTCGATATGTTATACGAATATACAGAGTGTCCGAAATTGCCTATAGAGTTGTGATTCTTAATGAAATATGCACGAAATGCAATAAGGACATGTGCATCCGATTCGATTTCAATATTCGATTTTGCAATCTGGATCTAACATATTGGTTGTCAGGATCCAAGAGGGATAACTCAAAACTACTGTATAAGGATATCATTTATTTATTTATATGAAATACATGAAATTTTCAAAAAATACCTAACTTCTTGTTTTTCTTAAATTTCTTGTGAAATAACTATATTAAAATCTATTATTAAACTACTAAAAGGTTTAAGAGTTTAAAAGGTATAATGTTTAAGAGGGCCCACTTCATCAGGGGTCTACTTGAAATCAGGCAAGCTGGCACGTTGACCAGTCCATCACTGAGCACTGCATTCATTATGACTGTAGCGAAAAATAACATTAAAAGTCTGTAAAGATGTAGTTAAACCTGCTAATGTGGTTGTCCTTTTTATAGTGTATAAATTGGGAGCTCATGCCCTTCCCTTTGTTAAATAAAAGGCAAGGCTGAGCCATAATTGCTATTTTTAACCGCTTTTGCGATTGGTAACTACATGTAGTATATTTAAATTATTTCTAACTTTAGATGTTTGAAACTGTGGCATGTTGGCATGTTGTTATAATGTTTGTTTTTGGTTATGGTGTATTACTTATGAGACTGTTTTTCCCATAAGTCCTGTTTGTTTTATTGCCAGAATTTCCATAACGCGAAGTTTTACAAAAATATTGTGTACAGTACATACGTATATTGCGATGCATGTTTGAAGATGCATATAGCAAATATGTAAAACATCGGGATGACATTTATACACATTCCCGAGGGACATCATAAAAAATAAATCAGGTATGTTGACTTGGGACATTGTTCCGGATATCTACATTCCACTCATATTTGATACGACTAGAAGTCTAATCTTGAAAACGGTTTTATCCTGATAGCTGATTTCGGCATCCGTCTGATGTATTTGCATAAAATGCATCTCCTGATATGCTTCAAAATTAATATCCCAAACCATTCATTCGCAGCACTGCCATGGTTTCAGAGTTTCCAGAGAATGATTCCAGTCGTAACCCAACTCCAAATGCATTAGCTCACGAACATTATCCCTTTAGCTGTTTTTTTTATTTATACACAACGAGTTCAGTATCTTCCAATTTTTTTAAAACTGGAAACAGCCTTCTTTTCCGCGAATCCCAGATTTCTCACCTGTCAAGTTCAGCTGTAGCTCTATTGATTTTGCTTTTTTTTACCTACAAATCCCCCAGTTCATTCCATCCTTTTTTCTTCTACAACTACTGACAATGGGAGATGCTCAAGCGCCACTAGCGGACTATTCGCAAAGGTTGATTGACCTGGCGTGACCCACATCAATCAGGTGTAATTTATAATGGCATAGGCCCCGCCTCATCCATTATGATATGGGTTTTTGTGCACACCGTGTTGTCAGGGCAAGAAAGAGCACAATTCACAAATACCGATAAAAGGAGAAACTGGATCCAATTCCAAGTTGAATGCGATTGTTACGCTTGTTTCCTCCCGGTTTGCAAACTCCGAAATAGTTGGCACATATTTGATTTATAGCGACTGTTTTCAGGTCCCCCCACCCCCTTATTAACTTTGGCGGGCTTTAATTGAGACGGTGGCGCCCCCTTCTTCCGCGTTCGCCGAAACCTTCCACGCATGCCCAAATTAAAAAGAGAGGAAATAATAAAAAAGGGGCAACAGGCTCCTTTCTTTATGCACACACACAAAGATTCAAAATCGATTCCTCTTTGGACTTTTTGTGCTATGGGGGAATGACCTGGGAAGTGTGAGACAGATACGATTTTTTTTTCCCGCATCCTTTGCCACTCGCAATATTATTCCGCTTAACCGTATTCCCACTTGGGCGAAATAAGATCTAATGAAAACACAAGTGGCTGCACCATGATCATTATTCCGTGGCCTGAACATATTTTTTTGAAATTTTGCATTGCTTTGCATGCCTTCGTTTGTCGGTTTTTCAAACGCTTCTACTTATGCAATGAGGAAGAAGAGGCTAAAGGCATGTTTATTGCCCCCGAGTACCCTTTGCGCATATTTTATTTAAATGGGTGAGAGACGAGCCTCTTCATACAACCTTAACTTTTCAACAAGTGCTGAAGGGATGGATTTTAGCAGGACTCTTCAAAAGCACCCCCTGATGGTTAGCTTTTCCTACTGGAGATGGATTATGAGTGATTGCCTAGTTACGAGGGTACGTAGACAAGTAAGCTTTTTAAAGGGGCTCGAGATTGAAGTTCAGTTGTTGAGGATTTGATCATCGAATACAAATTCTCCAAGTTTTGCGATAGGAAATACTTCAAAACCCGACGTTTTACTTAAGTTGTTCCCCAAGTATTCCAAATTAAAAATTGATTTTTCTGTCCCTATGGAAGGCTGTCACCTTTCAATTTGCAATGTGCTCCGAGTTGAAACGACGGATTTATTCCGAGTGTTAGTTAAACCCATATCAAGAAATGTTGTGCCAAGTGAAAGGATATTCAAAAGAACATCCGAAATCACATGTTACGTATAGACGTTTGCAATTGCATTGTTTCACATTGCAGTGTCCTATAATTCCACAAGCTTTCTTTTTTTTTAAAATTGTATACAAAATTCTTTACACCTTATTACTATAATAAGGAGTCTCATTTATGTACCTTTATTAATCCCATCATCATTATTGTAATCTGTATACGAAATACCGTACCTGGCTTCCAATGCTGATAAGCTTGGGTTAGGTCAATTTGACGAAAGAACATTATCTAATGAGTAGGGCCTACTTTCTGAAATTTATTTGTTAAAAATCTAAATAGATCACTAGGTTACTGGTGTTCAGCTGGTTGTCATGGTGTGGGCAATTTTCGTGGAAGTATCCCATGTCCATCACATTGTTGTTTGCTCTCTTGCAATGGCTAAGTGGCAATGTCAAGAATTCCGCCGAGGGTCAACTCGTTTAATCCGGGTGTAATCGTTCCCATCCCAATTGCATTTGTGTTAGTGAAATTCACTTTCGCCATCGAATTTGCCGCTTGGAAGATCTGTCGCGTGCCTCTTGTTTTTTTTCTTCTTCCTGTTCTAGCCCAATCCAATTTATTGATTTAATCTAAGTACTTGTAAGCTCCTCCACACGGCCACATCTTAATACATTAATTTTCATCCGGTTCATTCATCTCCGAGGGATTTAAACCCAAGGAGTTTAAATCCAAACACATCCTTTTAAAGGATGAAAATAATAAAGGAATGAAAAATTTAAGACTAAGTAAACTTGACATAAGGTCACAGCTGTAGGGTACATATAAGGCAATAATTCAGCCTCCCGCTGCTCTGAAGGTGGCGCTCATGATGGCATCTGATATGGTATATTAAACATGGTAGTTCATAAAAATGTCACATCATTTATACTTGTATAAGATGTATTAAGTTCCAAGCATTGCTCACATAGCCTTGTTTTTAGAAATTAATATTAACTTTAAAGTTTATAGTCCTTCATGCAAGGGCTTAAGTTTTAAATTATATAACTCGCCCGTTTATTTAACGAAATTTTGAAAAATAGACTAGGGTAATGCAAAAATTTATAAAAATGTTAGATTTTTGGCGTTCATTACTACTATAGAATAAGCCATAGAATATTTTTGTCTTTTTTTGTATTACGGGTATTGACTTTAGGGCCGTTTTAAGATTAAGTAATGAGTTTTTTACATGGAGCAGTTGGAAAAAAATCTTTGGAGATTTTTATAAAGGAATGAACTGAGATGGGCTAATAGAGCCATCGATTCGTTTTTAATTTTTTACGCTATGTCATGGTTATTCCAGCAAATTACTAGAAAAACTCGTTCTGTTATAATATAAATTAAGAAACTGCATATACTATAGAGTAAGCCCCAAAAAAATTGCAATCTCATTTTAGGTGGCTTCGATTAATAGACGTTTTTCAAACAGGGTGTAAAGCAGACGTGCAGGTGTTTTTTTTTAATTTAAAAATACAGTTTAATGGTCTTTTACTAATTACGATTGCACTAAACATTTTGTACAATTTTAGTACAAAAATCTCTTGAAATATGGTTATATCTAAGTTATTAGTCATTTGCAAAGCTTAAGTAAATGCTGGTATAACAACTCATTTTATGATAATTTGAATTTGTGCGGATTTAGTATAATATCGATTTGTTCTTGGTTGATTAGCGTCATTGCCAAGGAAAGCTGGTTGGACTCGTCTCTATCCATGACATCGCTAAATAACCGTAAAATATTAGTTCGGATTAGTTTGATGGCTTCTCTTTGTGTTCAGACTAAATGCCTGATTTTTTTTTATCTTGAACGTTAACCTGAACATGCTCCAGTCGAATACCTTCATTTAGAATGTAATTATCATATCGCACGTACGATATAGTATGTATCCACGTGATAAAAATAAAACTCGTAGTACTCACTATACGAATATGTAGAATTGCCATTCTGTAAAGAAATTGTAAATCAGGTATTTAACATAAAACAATTTGTAAGAGCATGTAATTTAGAAAATTACACGTTATACGAGTTCGTTCAAAAATTTTCGCTAGGTGATCTTTCATTAAATATCCCGCCTCTAACGTTAAGGTTAACGCTAAGGCGTTGACTGGCTCAAACTCTCTATTGACGCCATTGCTCGGTATCGACAACGTTCCAGTGTTTACCGATGAAGAAATGGGTATTTTGTGTGTATATTTTCCAGACAGTAATCTTTTAATTTCCATCATTGA
>JAUJYV010000762.1:0-28815 GCA_033995625.1 Ophyiulus pilosus
TAGCCTACCTGGCGATTCTCCTAATTTAGTTGAAATTCAATCTAACAATGATGTCTAAGTCGCTACTGGCGTAGGAGCATTCTCCTAAAATTGGGTACGATCCCCCCTACCATATGACATTCATTTGCTGACTGTAGGGTATTGAGTTGAGTTGAATTGAATTGAAACAAAAACGTGCAATTTCATGTAAAATGAATGATCCATTCTACCAGTTCTCGTTTATAACAATGATATTTTTTCTCGTTATTTAAGGAGTATCTAAAAGCTACAGTTCCTTATTCGAGTCGTTGTCAGAAAACCATTCTCTGAGACTAACAAAAGGTAAGCCCGTGTTTTTCTAAAAGTTTGTATCATAGTAATTAATCGAACTTGACTCGAACTCGATTGGACATGAAATACTTCAAAATGGTGGAAAATAAATCATGGTGTCACATCCAGAAAAGTTGAACAGTTTTGGTATTGAAATTTTATTTATTAAGATTTATATTTTAAAAAAGCCAATGGAATAGAAGTTAGTTTCCTGGGACTGTTTCTCCAAAACCATTTTTCTAGTTCATGATGCTTAATTTTTTTTCCAAATTTGTATGAGCTCATACAGGGTTCAGTTGCTTATAAAAATAGTTGACGAATATGGGATATAATAATTCACAACCTCTAACAACCAACTAAAACAACCCTCGGTGAAGTTCGGTTTTCAAAAATTCAACAATGTGAGATAATTAGCAATGACGTTGGATCAAGTAACTGATAACCAATGAAAAAATAGGACGGAAGCCCAGTGACGCCATCTACACACAGCACGTGGCGTGGCGCGTGCTGTAAATGTGTCACAAAGGGCCTCTTTACGAAGTCCTCGTACCACTAACCAACCGCATTTAAATAAGAGTCGAATCCACCACGCAGAACATTCAGAATTGTGGACAAAAGACAGAATCGCGTATGAATATCATTAAATTAACGGAGGGTCAACCAGCGACGAGGGCGGAATGAAATGCATTAAAAGCATCGGAGGGAGGGTCGTTATCGTATGGATCACATCATCATTTTCGTGTTTCATACAAATTGAAGAAGCAGTCACAAACCGCATCACACGAAACGCAGCCGCTATAAAGAGGTGCAAATGTCAATTAAACACGGAATTAAGCAGATTAAGCTACGATTCAAAACCGAATTCTCCAATGGGGGACGAGGCTTCCAAAAAGTATAATCAAGTTACTCCATAAAAGGAAACTTTGGGGCATTTTTATGTCTGTACTTATCAAACAAAATTAAAGTAGATTCTTAAAATTGTTCCAAAACATGTTGACTAGTCATTCCACATGAAGGAATATTAATTTAGGTCTTAAAACAAAAATATTGTAAAATTGATACAATATCACTCTGGTACTCGTATTGCCCAAATATTACCCAACACCATTACAACACTTATTATGCCTAGTACACACTGCATGTTTCATGAAACTGAAACACGGTTTCACAAATATGTTTGTGATATGTGGATGCCCACCAGATTTCTGCAACTAAGTTTCAGGAAACTTTTGGCTAAAAAAACGTTTTCATTGAAACATTTTGGTGATCCATCAAGAGTCGGTAAAGATCAAAGGAAATCAATGAAACATTGTTTCATGGTAAAGGCGCTCCTACCAAGTCGTTAATACTCCCATAGCCCCCTATATAATACGCATCCTTGCAAATGACGCTTTTACTATAGTGAACACAAAAAAAACGATATTCACCTGGTAGTTAGCTGACACGTTATTATAGTTAAGTTTTTTACGTTTTTAAGTAAAACAATATGTATATTTTGTGTTTACTATAGTAAAAGCGCCGTCTGCAAGGAAGCGTGGGGAGTATTTTCGCCTTGGTAGGAGCGCCTTGACTAGCAAACAGGTTCTCAGTTCGAAATGTTTTTTTCGATGTGGACAGATACATTTGGACAAACATCAATACAGAAATATGTTCGTGAAACACAGTTAAAAAACTTATTTTGCAGAAACTCTGTTTCATTTTCATGAAACATCCCAGTGTGTACTAAGCATTACACTATATGCACTTTAACGAGTTAGTTTCCTGAAATAGCCAATAGATGGCGTGTGGCCAGCTTTATTTGTTTCTAGCCTGGATGCCCAGTCAGGGAGGTTGCGCTGAATATTCACAACAGCGTCTATCTTTATGGTTTTGAATGCAGGGTGGGGAGGACTAGAAAGTAAATGGAAAGCGAGCTCTGGCGGAAATAAGACTGCGACTGAGATTGCGGTAACGCGATTCCCCAACCCTGATCGCGCATTCCGATTAAACGCGATGAAAACATTTCAATATCCAATATGTATTCCCCCCTAGTGGCGAACGGCCAGCCCGGCGGGGGGGTCACTTCCGCCGTGTCTGAAAGCATTTTCGAATCAATCGAGATAGACCAATATAAAGTTACGGCGAAAGTTTTTGCGCCAAGCGTAATGCATTAATACGTGCATTTTCGTTTTTGGTCTATTTAGTTTTTCTTTCATGAAGTCAAGGCACCTCCTGGCGTTGGGCGCATATCTTTGAGAGGTCGGTTGGATGGGCTTAGGACGTGGGTGCCCAACTTATAGATCGTGTTTGGGATACCGCATCCTGACTCAGTATTGCGAGGCGATGTGCCAGAATCAAATTTCTGTTGATAAAAAAGGGTGCAACAGAAAAGAGAGAAAATCTGGTTTTCCATAAATATCACGAATCTTTTCATCTTTGGTAACCGACACAAAAGCCGAATGAATGGCAGCAGCAGCCGCAATCTCGGATCGTATCGTATATATTTACACCGAGTTTCGATTTAACATTCTGATCAATTTCAATACGGAGACCCAAGACGCAATACGCTGATCAAATCTCCTAACAGAAAAAATGGGGATTAAATTGAGAGTTTTGAGAGAAAAAAAATGACTTTGTTAACAAAATAAGTCAATATTGAGCCCAAGTTATCATTAAGATGACCAGTATCTGCTCATATTAGCATCTGCTATAATATCAGAAATAACTCTGTCGATACTACAAAAAATACCTTCAAATTTCACTAGAAGAGATGTTGTCTCAACAAGTGAACTTATAGATAATATGATCAAAGTTAATAAAAAATCTTGGCAAAAGTAAACAAAGCTTTTCAATTTTTCATTAAGTAACACCCCGTTCACACGAGGCCGTATCAGCTGTTTTGACGCACGAGGTTTTTACAAAATTGTTCAGCGGCGCATGCTTTTCTATCTGCATGTTCACACGATACGTCTCGTTCAGTGTACGGTTTAATTCCCGATTCGTTTATTTTTACAATTCGGTCTTGTCGCTAAAAACCGTACGACATGTACTGTTTTTTATGGTAAAAAATGAGGCGCGTGATAAAATTCGAAATTTGTATAGAAAATTGGAACACAAAACATTTGAAATTTATTTAGAAAATTGGAACACAAAACATTCGAAATTTATTTAGAAAATTGGAACACAAAACATTCGAAATTTATTTAGAAAATTGGAACACAAAACATTCGAAACTGAATAGTGTGTGAACAGTGCACCCGGTTTAGCACCTATTCAGCGTCATTTCCGGTTAGTCAAAAAACCGCATCGTGTGAACGAGGCGTAAGACTTTACATAATCCTTCGATGTAACAGGTAGTTCACAAAAATAGCATTAATATAGATGATTTTAGTTTTGGAACAAAATGGTTGGCAATCACTGCTAGCTCTCATGTTTTGAAACATTTTAGAAAATAAACTACTAAACCTTTCATCTTTTCAATTTTCAGTAAGAAAGACATTACTTAAAATTTCGATTGTAACCATAATAGTGTTAAAATTAAATATTTGACCAAAATAGTTGGCAAACACAGCTAGCTCTTGTGTATAACCTTATTGCCATCTTCAATCGGCAAATAAAGCAGTAAGATCCAAACACCTAAACCTTCTGTCTATTTTTTTCAGAAAGTAACAGGCTGCTTAAACCTTCTGTGCTACAGAAAATACAGAAAACAAAACACTGTAATAGATTAATTTTTTTGGAGCAAAATAGTTGGCAATCACTGCTAGCTCTTATGTACAAGCATGTTGCCATCTTCAAGGGGCAAATTAAGTATTTCTTTTTTTAAATCTGGACCTTTAATCTTTTGTAATTTTTCATAAAGTAGGTCGCGAATTTTCGCCTTAAATGTAACAGAACATACAAAAAAAAACATTGTAATGCACTATTAATTGGGGTTTTTTGCTAAATAGTTGGCAATCACTGCTAGCTCTTGTGTACAAGCATATTGCCATCTTCAAGGGGCAAAAAGAAGAATTTTTTTTAAATCTACACTTTTGAACTTTTGTAAATTTTCATAAAGTAGGACGCGAATTTACGCCTTAAATATAACTGAACATACAAAAAAACCATTGTAATGCACTATTAATTGGGTTTTTTTTGCTAAATAGTTGGCAATGACTGCTAGCTCTTGTGTACAAGCATATTGCCATCTTCAAGGGGCAAAAAGAAGCATTTTTTTTTAAATCTACACTTTTGAACTTTTGTAAATTTTCATAAAGTAGGAAACTACTGAAACCTTAAATGTAACAGAAAATACACAAAACGGATTTGGAGTTCACGATTTCAGTCGTGGAGGGGAAATAGTAGGCAATCACTGCTAGCTCTGTTGTACAAGTCCGTTGCCAGAATCAAGGGACAAATTGTACCATTTTTGAAAATTCGTAAGCAAGCAGAATCCAATAGTCCAATTTTGAAAAAATATTGGGTAAAATTCTACAAAACTAGAAATTTCCCATGATCTTCCCTCTCCATTTCCGAACGGTGGCGTCTCAGTCATACTGGTGATGATTGACGGCTAAAGGGCGTGGCGCCACGTCCGCGTGCGGCGGTTCTGCTCGACTGAGTACGACACCTAGCGGCTGGTGAATGACAGCGAACAGTTCATTTTTCATGACAACATTGCATGTTAGGGAGACAAGAAGGGATAAAACGGAGGGAGGAGGGAAAAGGGGATAATGGTTGAAAAGCCATGGATTCGAAGGAGCGGAACGAGGGATGGAAATGGACGACTCCTGTAGATATTGGATGCATAATGCGCTCCATTCAACGTTATTTAATCGACGGAGGCACGCCATTAAAGGATGCTCTGGGGAACAACTTGTTCCACATTTTCCCACACACGGCGCTCAATTCATTTCGAAAAAAACGGCGCAAACGCATCTGTTTCGTGCTCGTCCACTTGATGACGATACAATTAGCCTAAACTTAATTAAATGGTCAGGTCAACCGTGTAGCAATCGTGTTAATACGAGTTAGATGACAACAACAAAAATATCAACACTAAGTTATGTAATGTAACGGCTAACGGCTGTTAATCGGCTTACGCGGCGGGGTAACGGCTTACGATAACTTTTCATAAAACGGTAGTCCTATATTAGAAGAAAATGGGAAGAAATTGGGTTGTCTTTTTGTAAGAAAATGGGTTGTTAATAAAGGACAACCGTTTTATGAAAAGTTATCGTAAGCCGTTAGCCCGCCTTGTAAGCCGATTCACAGCCGTTAGCCGTTACATTTCCGTTTCACCTCCAATGCTGAATTAAACCCTAATCCCGACATATTTCAGTTGTCACCACTGAATTTTCTTCTTCTATTTACACTTAAGCTCTTGTCAGTGCATTAAATAATTGGTAAATGGAAGAAGTTTATAAAATTCTGCTAGAGATTGTTAAAAACTTGAATTAACGATCAGTGCGGAGCTGTAACAAGTGTTCACGTTATTTTGTCTATCCCCAGCACCAGTACATTATTTACATTATTAATATCAGGATTAAAAGGAATAGTACGTGGATGTTGTTAATGTAGGACTAACGTTTTAAGAAAAGTTATCGTAAGCCGTTACACCCCGCCGTGTAAGCCGATTCACAGCCGTTAGCCGTTACATTTCCGTTTCACCTCCAATGCTGAATTAAACCCTAATACCGACATATTTCAGTTGTCACCACTTAATTTTCTTCTTCTATTTATCTACACTCAAGATCTGGTCAGTGCATTAAATAATTGGTAAATGGAAGAAGTTTATAAAATGCTGCTTGAGATTGTTCAAAACTTGAACGAACGGAGCTGTAACAAGTGTTCACGTTATTTTGCCTATCCCCAGCACCAGCACATTATTTACATTATTAATATCAGGATTACAGATAATACTTTTGTTCTATGAGTACTAACGATTGTTGCAAGTTTGAAGTTAGTGCTAAATCATATGTTTTGTTTTTTAAAAAAATGCAGAATCTATGAAAAAAAAATTCTTACAATTTACCTAAAAATAATTATGAATCGATCTAAAAGTTATTCTTAAGAGTTAGGAAATGTAATCCAAACAACATTTAAAGAACTGGATTTGGCAAGTACAAAAATCAATTAGCAAATTACAGTAAGTGTTTTGAAAATGTGTTCGAAACTCCGATGCCACCATGAAAAGTTCTAATTGGAAGTAAATAAGAGTTATTTAAGCCTAACTGCTTCCCCATTAATTATCTCGACTTTTCCATTGTTGGGACCCCAAAACAGGTATTGAAGCGGGGAGCGTTAAATGGTCTCGTCCTAAACAAACAAGGCGGCGTTCATCCCAACCGGTTTAATGAACGGTTTCATTCCTCGTTCCCATCCTTCCAAGTGGAACCGCTGGGTCCATCCTTCGTGTTTGAGGTTACACAGACGACCCTAAGGACCCTGCCTGTGGGAAACGTTACGCTTGGGCAAATACCTACGCAATTTCAATAGAGAGCAACAGTGGCTCCCATGCGGTAACCAGCTGCCACCCGTCAACCCTGTCATGGTCCGCCACCTAGTGGGAGAATAGCGATCAGGTCATATATGGACGTATCTGATATGGGTAGTGACATTTTATCTGCATTATATTTTTTAAAATTTATTTTCAATCTCCTCTAGAAAACAAGTCTGGCCTTTTACAGTAAATAATCAAATAAATTCGTTTTTACACGTTATGCTCGTTAATATATCGTGTTTGCGACTTGGACGTTGGTCGGTTAAAGTAAAGAAAGACGGTTAATCCGGAGATTATAAAATTATAATATTAATAAGATGTAGGTAAAAACCAATGTTATTTATTATTGATATGATATTGATTAGTAATTAATGTTATCAAAATGCATTTTTTTTTTTTTTTTTTAATGTAGTCGACTATTTATTTTGCTCAAGATACTGTACAGACACTCTATGCAATTTTTGTTGCAATTACATTTTATGACTTTAAAAAGATAGCTTTAGGCACTTTGAATTTTTTTGTACACTTCTCAAACCGCCGTTTAAGCCGGAGAGCCGGATGAAAGAGGGCTAGTTAAGAGGAGTTACACCTCGTTCACACGAGGCCGTATCGGCTAATTTGCCGCACGAGGTTTTTTACGGAATTCTTCAGCGGCGCATGCTTTTCTATGTGCACGTTCACACGATACGTCGCAATCCGCGTACGGATTAATTCCCGATTCGTTTATTTTTGCAATTCGGTCTTGTCGCTAAAAATCGTACGACATGTACTGTTTTATGGTAAAAAAATGAGGCGCCTGATAAAATTCGAAATTTATAAAGAAAATTGGAACAGAAAACATTCGAAAAAATTAGGCACGTGATAAAATTCGAATTCTATATAGAAAATTGGAACAGAAAACATTCGAAACTGAATAGTGTGTGAACACTGCACCCGGTTTAGCACCTATTCAGCGTAATTTCCGATTAGTCAAAAAACCTCATCGTGTGAACGAGGCGTTATAATGGCATGTTAAGTTTGATTGTTCAATTATACCTGACATTTTTGACGACAGAAATCGTTCTCAATTGTTTAGATCACCTAAAATAAAATAAAAAAATCATAACCTTTGGAAATAACTGAAATAACTGAGGAAGCAAATTTAATGAAGGTACGCCTCGTTCACACGATGCGGTTTTTTGACTAATCGGAAATTACGCTGAATAGGTGCTAAACCGGATGCAGTGTTAATTTTCCATAATTTTCCATATGTCGAACTATACAGTTTCGAATGTTTTGTGTTCCAATTTTCTATGCAAATTTCGAATTTTATCACGTGCCTCATTTTTTCGAATGTTTTGTGTTCCAGTTTTCTATATAAATTTCGAATTTTATCACGCGCTTTATTTTTTTACCATAAAAACCGTACATGTCGTACGGTTTTTAGCGACAAGACCGAATTGCAAAAATAAAAGAATCGGGAATTAATCAGTACAAGGAATGAGTCGTAGCGTGTGAACGTGCAGATAGAAAAGCATGCGCCGCTGAAGAATTCGGTAAAAAACCTCGTGCGGCAAATTATCTGATACGGCCTCGTGTGAACGATTACATTTTGTATCATTTAGTGAATTGGAAACATTCAGAAGGTGGAAAAAACGCAAAAATTGCAAATGCAACTACCCCACGAGGTGAGCCTATCCACGTTCTCACATACCCAGACGTTATTTAGTCGGTTGTTTGAACGCGTATCGATCTCCTTAATAATTGCAATTTAATCCTCGATCAGAAGTGAATTTTGGGGCCAAATCAGGATAGGGGAAAGAGGGAGTGTTGGGAGAGAGGTAACCAAAATGCATTATGGAAAACGTGTACGGTTGGGCATAGAGTATCTAATCATCTGTAATTAAAGCAATCTCCATGGCGGTGAAAGCTAAAACACGCTGCATGCATGATACGGTAGGCCTAAATTTCAGTCAAGTGCAAAAGGGAAGCACACACAAAAAAACGAACAAAAAAATGTAAATATGGCGATGAGGCTACATGCACGGTACACTGCGCATGCATACGTGTCTGATCCACTAGGCGAATGGCACGCGATCGCACGTGACACAATAGGCTTCCATTAGTGGCCACGTGCGTCTTTCACGTGCACGACGAATTCTCGTTTTACCAACAACGGTAAACGAACTGTAGACGGTGCACGACGAACGACCGTCCTTAAAAAGCCATCAGGGATCCACGCGTATGAATACACAGCACGCACCAACGAACGAGGTTAATTAGAACTTTTTTGTTGTATTGATACCGGTATTCATGTCCCGAACTGGTGGATTCAATGAAAGGTCTCATTTGTACGAAAAACGTGTCATTGTCGCTAAGGCAAGTCAGAGAGTCTATACCGGAAGTGAGAAATTGCAGGCATGTACTAGGTTTAAATGTTGCCAGACAAACATTTGTATTTAAGCATTTAAGCATTAACTCAACTTAAAACGTATAGAATCGTGATTTATGTAGGGAATCCGGAAGTTCAAAAGTTTAAACAGGCCGAAAATGTACGGAGTCCTGAACAGTGACGGCTCCCGTATAGGCACTGTGGAACTGCAGCACCCCCTATTCCACTTTAAACGTTCCCAGACAAACATTTGTATTTAAGCATTAACTCAACTTAAAACGTATAGACACATGATTTATGTAGGGAATACGGAAGTTCAACGGTTTAAACAGGCCGAAAATGTACGGAGTCCTGAACAGTGACGGCTCGCGTATAGGCACTGTGGAACTGCAGCACCCCCTAATCCACTTTAAACGTTCCCAGACAAACATTTGTATTTAAGCATTAACTCAACTTAAAACGTATAAAAGCATGATTTGTGTAGGGAATCCGGAAGTTCAAAGGTTTAAACAGGCCGAAAATGTACGGAGTCCTGAACAATGGAGGCACTGTGGAACTGCAGCCCCCCCTGTCTATTTCCACTTCATATTAACGATAAAATTTAATATGACTCAATGAGTCCTTTTTTCTTTAATTATTTCTTTAAACTTGTACTATATATAACTAGTAGCCATCCCCCAGTTTATACAAAAATCTTTGTATGGAACTGTGCGCTTCACAGTTCCAGCGGCGTGGAATTTGACTGTTGTGCGCATGCGCACATAGGAAGCTGCACGCGAAGCTTCGAGGGAGAGCACTGTCTCTCCCGCAGTGTCGACCGTTTGACTGCTGTGCACATGCGCACAACATTTCTGGAGCAGCACCCACACTAATTTTTGGCTACGAGGCGCCACTGGTCCTGAAGGATCAAACGTTATCCTTTTTGAGGTTAGACTGGATTCGGTTAGTTTAATTTATGGTTAGGTTAGGTCACTGACTAGGCTCGTGTTGTAATGACCTACTTGACCTGTCAAGCAGACGCTCCACTAACGATGCTTAAAAAAACATTCAAATAATTTTCCAACAATAGAGAGTTTAAGCCAACCAACGTTAACGAACGATAACGATAACGATAACGAGAAACAGAGCTAGCGGCCCGGAATGTCAAGGACTACCCTATGCGAAGCATGGCATTCCAATGCCATTACGGGCTTCCCGCGCTGTTTCTCGTTAACGTTATCGTTATCATGTCGTTAACGTTGGCTGGCTCAAACTCTATTAAACAGATTTAATTCTCAATGACAACGTTATTTCAAATCGACAAACAAGATGTTAAATTTAAAATCTCTTTTTCCATACGATGAATTTTTATTATACAGGGTGTCGCGTTATTCCAGGGATCGTCGCTTTAATATTAATATAGAGTTGTGTAAGCTGGTTTGTCTGAAATTTAAGGGACCATTATTCAAACGAGACGTCACACAGTCACGTATCACATCACACACGATGCCTCCTCCTTATGTAGCGTTTTATAAAACAAGAAAAAGCACTTTTAAATAAAAGTAGCGCCATCTATCTTCGTTCAAGCGCAACCGAAATCCGCACGGCGACTCAATTACCGTTATTGGAAATCCGTTCACGTGATTCGAAACGATTTCGGTTTATTGTTTCAGAGTGAGCATCTTCTCCCCCCACCTCTTCCCTTTTTCTTCATTTGCAGCACATCCTCCTCAATCACCGCGCACTTTAAGGGCTCCCCTTTCTTTTTCGTCTCCTTATAACAATATACATGTACATGAAGCGTATACCCTTCATACGTCGTAATCTTTTTTTTTTTTTTTGTATAAAAGTGGAAAGAAGCGTAAGTAGGCCTAAAAGCGCACCGAGGCAGCAAACGAAGCCCCGAGTTGCGTTTCGTCGACGGAAAAGAGCACGCAGTCAAATCGATCTCAGTTGCTGTGGCGACACTTCCGGTAGCGACTCGTGCAGCCCGGGGCATCTCAACACGGAGCGAGAGAGCAGCCAAAAGTTAAACGCGATCTACTTGTAATTACAGATAAACCCTAATGCGTCCATTAAGCGAAAGCAGCGCCATCCAGTGGGGCATGTGACATGATGGGTGCTACCCCAGAGTTGACTATCACAAAGATATGTATATGTATCCTTGCGCCAACAGGCATAAAGTTCTCCTGTTTGTGATTGCCCCTAATCGTGAGCAACCCGCATAACATAGATGCAAGCAGTGATTGCTACATTTCAGGGGCAATCTTGCAAGCTTTTCCTTGCGTCAAGAGCTCTCCGGTTTTTCGTTTGCCCCTAAACGTGAGCAACCCGCATAACATGGATGCAAGCAGTGATTGCTAGATTTAAGGGGTAAGCTTGCATGCCTCTTCCTACGTCGAGTAGCAAGAGGGTGGCTATCTCGTCACGTGTCAGAAATCACGGTTAGACGCATGCCTTTCCTCGCGTCAAGTCGAGTCAAGAGACAATGCTCTCCGGTTTTTTCTTTGCCCCTAAACATGAGCAAACCCGCATAACATGGATGCAAGCAGTGATTGCTAGATTTCAGGGGCAAGATTGCATGCCTCTTCCTACGTCGAGAAACAAGAGGGTGGCTATCTCGTACGTGTCAAGAATCACGGGAAGACGCATGCCTTTCCTTGCGTCAAGAGACAAAGCTCTCCGATTTGCCCCTAAACGTGAGCAAACCCGCATTACATGGATTGAAGCAGTGATTGCTACATTTCAGGGGCAAGCTTGCATTCCTCTTACTACGGCGATAAACAGGAGGGTGGCTATCTCGTCACGTGTCAAGAATCACGGTTAGACGTATGCCTTTCCTCGCGTCAAGTCGCGTCAAGAGACAATGCTCTCCGGTTTTTTCTTTGCCCCTAAACATGAGCAAACCCGCATAACATGGATGCAAGCAGTGATTGCTAGATTTCAGGGGCAAGCTTGCATGCCTCTTCCTACGTCGAGAAAGAAAAGGGTGGCTATCTCGTCACGTGTCAAGAATCACGGGAAGACGCATGCCTTTCCTTGCGTCAAGACACAAAGCTCTCCGATTTGTCCCTAAACATGAGCAAACCCGCATTACATGGATGCAAGCAGTGATTGCTACATTTCAGGGGCAAGCTTGCATGCCTCTTCCTACGTCGAGAAGTAAGAGGGTGGCTATCTCGTCACGTGTCAAGAATCACGGGAAGACGCATGCCTTTCCTCACGTCAAGAGACAAAGTTCTCCGGTTTTAGGTTTGCCCCTAAACGTGAGCAAACCCGCATAACACGGATGCAAGCAGTGATTGCTACATTTCATGCGCAATCTTGCACGACTCTTCTTGCGTCTTAGAGAGGGAAGAGGAGACGCATGCCTTTCCTTGAGCCAAGAGACAAAGCTTTCCGATTTGACCCTAAACATGAGCAAACCCGCATAACATGGATGCAAGCAGTGATTGCTACATTTCATGCGCAATCTTGCATGACTCTTCTTGCGTCTTAGAGAGGGAAGAGGAGACGCATGCCTTTCCTTACGTCAAGAGGCATGAAGATCACCTGCTTTCCCGAGGTTAATGCAGCGTGTTGAAGAAATATTTTGCACCTAACTCGAAGCAACATCGAGCACTGCCACAGGCTGACCATTGTCCATTTAGAGTAAAGAGGCTAAGTGCACTCGTGCCGTTGAATGACCTCCTCATTGAGGAGGCATGCCTCATGTGACGCTTAATCCGCGAAGCATTTAAGAACCCTGATTGAATTGGCAGCCTTCTCGGGTGCTAAAAATAGTGACCAAAGTCCGAAGCGCCGTTCGCTAGAATTTCGTCTCGTCCTCTTCATCTGAAGAAGACGAGTGCAAATAGAATCGTGATTTGGAGAGCAATACAAATGGCACGCGACCTGACAAAACACGAGTGGCTCGCTCGAGTGCAAAACGAAAGAAATGAATCGTGTACAATGGCCGAAACTGTCTATTTATAGATCACACGCATGGGTTCACGATGAGGGTAAAATAAATGATTTGAAAATTGGACATTTTTCTCATCTAGAGATTGTTCATCTCACAAATACATGAATGGAATGTTAACAATAGAGAGTTTGAGCCAGCCAACGTTAACGAAACGATAACGATAACGTTGGCTGGCTCAAACTCTATGGCTGCTATCTTTTATACATGCAGATGTGGATAAACATTTAAAGAAAATTAATTCCCTAATATTGGAGGAACAGGTGTCTTAACGATCCATCGGTTTTCTTTAGATACGAGTTTGCTAATAGGTGTACAGTTGAAGGGAAATCCCCTTTTTTGCGAATTGCTGTATTTGTTTCGTGTGTGTCTATACGTGATGCTTGTGTAGTTGCGAGCGTTGGAAGCTCGCGTTGCAATTGCGGGTTTTGTGAGTTTGGTGCAAAAAGATTGAAAAGAGGAAACTTGGAGGAAGGAAGGAAGGAAGGAAGGAAAAGTTGTGTTTTTCCGGCTTCCGTGCGCCAAAGCACACTTTTGCACGTCCTCACGGGAACAACAGCGCGGCGCCGGCGTGATTCAACGAGACGGCGGCTGTATTAAACCAGATATACCACTCAGCGTATGTGGTAAAAATAGAATGACGAAATCAAACCATAAAAAAGAGATTAAAAATGGCCCTGTATATAATCGACTAAAGGTGCCCTAGACAGACGAGGCGTGTCAATTAAACAATGCCCTCCTTTCAAATTCATCCGAAAATCAATTGAAATCATAAATTGTAGTTGGAATCCACAACTCAGTCTTACATAATTGTAGTTTTGGAGCCTAGTGATTCAGTTTGATAAATGTATGCACGAATTTCATGACGTTGAAGCTATTTTCTGAAAATCGGTACGGCCCCTTACCATTTTTGTGCCGAGTGAGTTGAATTGAATTGAAGCTATTAATAATTATAATTAGTAGTCCAGTTCAGTCTAGTTTTATATTTGTGGATATAGTATGCCATGGTGAATATGCCAATGTGTCAGTTTGCAGATGACAAATGTGCCCATTGATGAAGTGGGCGAATAGAATATGTTACAAAAATTACTAACCATTGTATAGCTTATTAATGGCTTTTAACATTATTTTTATCGTTTTCCCACTTATGTATATTTTGAAAATTGCATTTATTTCTTACACAAATCAAATGATAGCTTTATACTGTAGTTGAGACCCTGTTGAGAACCAATATTTTTAGACCAAGTCCAAAACAGTAAAGTCGCAGTACTGTGGTGTGAAATTGCAACATGGCCGCGCACTATTACTCCATAAACTCCCATGTTTGAAATTCTAAGTTGGAGTCACACATTTTAACATAGAGAAGTGGATCTTTATTGTTGTTGTTGTTGTTGGTGGTGGTGGTGGTGGTGGTGGTGGTGGTGGTGGTTGGGGTTTAAGGGCCCAAAGGCGACTGATCGAGGCTAAACAGGGCCCAACCAGTGGATCTTTATTGTTAAAATCTAAAATCAAAGCATATTCGAAAAATAACTTGCACTTGGATATTCATTTTTACATGCAATTAATTCATTGTCGCAACAATCAGAACAATATTTCGTTATCACGATGCTTACTAAGAATCGGTCTCAAAATTTCATGGAAGCAAAATGACATTTTTGTCTACCCAAAACCATTTTTAATTGACAGACCTAAAAGCAAATGATCCCTCATGCATCGAAAAGGGTCAGGATGCATGGTCTTCCAGAAGCTTTCTCCCGCGATGCATGTGCCCCACAGGCTCCTCCCCTTCGCTCTGATTGGTCCCTTGGCCATCGATCCGCGCCTCTCCCATTGGCCCATCGCCAAAGCCCGAACGGGATGCTGGATCGGAATTGGCGGGACGGAAGCAGCACAAGAGGGGGGAAAAGAGAACGCGCCGAATACGCCAACAATTAAGCGTCGCGTTCAAACGGCTCTGGATGTGCTCTTTTTCCCTCTCGTTGGAAAAACTCCTTTTCCACTAACTTTTAAGTTGACCTTTTTTGGGTTCCGGTGGATGGTCGACGGTTAACCGCCAAGGAAAGCAAAACTGACCGTCCGCTTTGAGTGAGCAACCACTCGGAAATAAGCCTTTTTTATTCGGAAGGAAAAGGATTGACAAACGACGGAAATCCGTCAGGGAAAAAAAAAAATCGAACCGGAGAAACAAACGGGGAATTTCCCCGCACGAGGAGTGATATTCAAATCAACGAGGGAGGCCACCCATCGTGACACGTTGGAAAGTCGCGGACACCTGTGGAGTTCCGAAGTGACGTCACCGAAGGCAGAAAAGAATAAAAGTCCGAAAACTCGGAATTTCGGGAATTCGTCGTTTGAACAAGAACTATGTGCCTATGCGAGGCCGAGGATAGAAAACATGGGTCAAATCCCGCTCGTTTCCGAACGTCGGTTGCCGGAATAAGGACACTTCAAAACGTCTAGGATTTTCCGATTTGAAATTTTTAAAACATTTTCAATTTCGACAGAGGTGCTTAAAAACGATCGTTTCAAGTTAAAAAAAAAGGGTCAATTTTGGTCAACATGAAGCAATCGACGCCGGATTATCTAACGCGAAGCGTTCCTGGAAGCATAGCTAACTTTTCGATGCTTTTCGCTGGTAATATATAATTTTTTTAAACTTTATTTTATTTTTGAAAGCCCAATGAGGTAGGTGCCTCAAGAGTCTCAGAAATATTCAAAGTTGGGAAAATACTGCTATGACATTATAAAAAAATGAGTTAGATAAGGGCGCCTTGATTTTTGATTAGCCTGTAATCAGAGTTAAAAATTAACTGTCATACTAACCGTTCAAAAATTCAGTGCTCCCCACACTGTACTCAAATTGTGCGTCATAACCCTTATTTGCAAATGTAACGGTAAACAAACGCGTAAATCGTATGCATGATGGAAGGTATGACTAAATGAAAGTTAAAGATATGTTTTTTATTTGGGATTGTATTTTTTGTTTGGGATTGTATTTGTAGTGCTGGAATGGTTCTGTTAACTGCCACGTAACCTGCCCCTTAGCGTAAGCTTAGCCGCAATGCATCAAAAGCAACCCCGCATAGCACCAAAAAGCAACCCCGCAAAGCACCAAAAAGCAACCCCGCAAAGCACCAAAAGCAACCCCTTGAAATACGCTTTGCCGTAAAAACATGCATTCCGCTAATTAAAAATGTCTCTAGTCAGGTGTTCTAATAATAGATTCTTCATCTGAAAGCACATACGATGAACAAGTTGCTCACATGTCGATTCAAAGATTTAGTCAAAATTGACTTGACCAGTCAATTTTGAGCAATCAGTTACGCGTTATACGAAAATGCAACATGCAAACAAACGCAAAAGCGTGACAAATGTATGTGGTTAGGTGCCACTAAATGAAATTATATGTAATGGTGAAGTATTTAACTGCTGTGGTTTTATTTAGGGTCAACGAGTCTTGGTTAACTGACAAGCAGCGTACCCCTTAATGTAAGCTTTACTGCAATGCATCAAAAGCAACCCCTGAAATAAGTTTACCTTCACAACATGTGTTTCTTATTCGGTTAATTTAAAATTTCTCTACTCAAGTCTCCTAATAATGGAATCTTTTTTCTGAACATCCACATGTAAAATGTGTACATTCATTGTTTTTCAAATTAAACGATTAAAGAGTTATGAAAATTCAACAATTAAAGTAAACAAAGTTCGGAACTCTGTATACGAAGTAATTCGAACTCGATTATGTTGATTTTATTTTAAAAATCTTTCGTTTTTTTTTTTTGCAGAACCAACTTACAAATCGGCATGGGGAGCTCACACAGCAAGCCAAAATCAAGGTAAGACAATTTTCAAGCTCACATATATGCAGATATAGACTTTGTAGCATGTAAACTTTAGTGCAAAAAATGGACTCACCTGCATGAATCAAGCAAAAATGTGTTTTTCTCAGCAACCAACTGTCCGATCTAAAATCGGAAAAATGTGTTTTGTAGACAATTTCTTCCTCTTTATAATTCGACGTATTTGCATAAAATTTCTGATGAATCCTTGAGGTGAAAAATGTTGCAACCCAAATTTTACTTATTTATGCCATATGCATTGTTGTGCCTCTGTGGCTGTAAGTGTTTCTGAACACAATTTGATTTTCAGAGCTTAATGAACACATATCCAGACATATTGTTAATTAATGGTTTTTCGATAAAATGACCACTCCTCCAGAAGGAGCCGCACAAGTTGCAGGTTATTCTCCAGAGAAATTCAGCAGAAATCTTTTTCACACTAGGCGAATTATAAACAAGAATAAATTGTCTACAAATACACATTTTTCCGATTTTAAATCGGACATTTGGTTGCTGAGAAAAACACATTTTTACTTGATTCATGCAGGTGAGTCGATTTTTGTGTACTTTTTTCAACATTTTTGTATAGTACATTAATTAAGAAAAACTAATGAGCCATATCACCTGTCTGTCATAGTTGTCCCAGTCATGCAAATAAGCCTACATCTGTGCACAAAAACTCATGTACATGCAATGTTAAAATTTAGCGAAAACCTTTAAAAATAGCAGCCTTTAAAAATAATGCATCAGAAAAGCTCAAATAACGGATTGCATCAACCTCCAATATCATTTGGAAAAAATATTAAACTGGAACAAAATATTTTCCGGGAGGTCATTTTTATTCATTTACCAACTTGCTACAAAATACGAGCGATTTAAGCGTGTGAAAATTCCATGCTCCCGGATCCCTAAACGCTTTGCCCTCGGTGCAAATTCGCCAGTTTTATCAGTGGATAAAGATTAAGCCTGCATGCGCTTGCACGTGACTTCCGACGAGGCTTCGCTTTACGCTCGCGTAAGCGTAAACATTCGGGCGCGCTAAATATAGGGTGGAATAGACCGAAAAGTAAAGGCACGCTTCAAAGATTAAACTCCCTCTTGGAAGTGGCGAATGCAGAACTTGTATAGACCACCCCCTCTTTTACTTATCCAAAAATCAGCGGACTAAATAAACGCATCGTTGAGGGAGAACGAAGTTTCAGATAAAATTCGGTGAATAGTATTATACCAGAACATACTTTGGGGAAATTGTAACTTGTTGGATGTGCGACAAATTCATTAAGTCGCATTTTCGGTATCACCGTTAAGAAAAAGCTCACCACTAACGCTTCGTTCACACGAGGCCGTATCGGTAAATTTGCCGCACGAGGTTTTTCACCGAATTCTTCAGCGGTCCATGCTTTTCTATGTGCACGTTCACACGATACGTCTCATTTCCGCGTACGGATTCATTCCCGATTCGTTTATTTTTGCGATTCGGTCTTGTCGCTAAAAGCCGTATACGACATGTACGGTTTTTATGGTAAAAAATTGAGGCACGTGATAAAATTCGAAATTTATATAGAAAATTGGAACACAAAATATTCGAAAAAATGAGGCGTGTGCTAAAATTCGAAATTTATATAGAAAATTGGAACAGAAAACATTCGAAACTGAATAGTGTGTGAACGCCGCACCCGGTTTAGCACCTATTCAAGGTAATTTCCGATTAGTCAAAAACCCGCATCATGTGAACGAGGCGTAACGCCCCGTTCATACGAGGCCGTTCCAGCTGTTTTACCGCACGAGGTTTTTTTTCAGCGGCGCATGCTTTTCTATCTGTGCGTTCACACGACAAGTCAACGGGATCGTGTGAACGCACAGATAGAAAAGCATGCGCCGCTGAAAAAAAACCTCGTGCGGCAAAACAGCTGATACGGCTACGTGTGAATAGGGCGTAAGTTTTCAAATCCATCTAACCTTATTATATTGCAAGCTGCATTGGTTGGGCCTTTATACCGCGCCATCTAGCGGGAAGAAGTAAAAATCTTGACACAAAGGCTATGTCTTGGTCATTTCAAAATCGGTTTACGAAAGTAGCATTGGTCGCCAGTCCGTTAAGCCTAAGCTTATATAGGGCCCTATATCTAATTACGATGTAGTTTGGTCGGTGTTGTTCTATGACAAGCACGGAGCGATTCATTTAGGACGTTAAGGCGCTCCTGTCTACGCCATAACCTGATTTCGCCCCCAAATAAACACAATTGGAATGCAACCGGTGTGAAATCAGCTTTCGCGTTCAATCCTGCAGATGAAATTGCAGCACGCTGAACATAGGCTTATCTGTATAGTCTATTTAGGCCTATTTAATCTTAGGGAGAGGGACAGGGAGCTAGGGAAAATGGCATTGCAAAGTGCATCCAGAGGGAAATACATAATCACTTTACTTTTGAATCTTTAAACTGGCCCCACACAAAGCCAATTGTAAATTTTGAAATCAGTGTAATTTGCTTTTTTTATTTTTTTCTGGACGAAATCTCCTATAAAATGCATCTTTTCCTTATCAGATTATTCTTACAACATAAAATTTATCAAAATATTGCCATGTACTTGCATGATGGAAACTTGGAATTCTCATTATCCAATCAAATTTAATTAGGTGGTCTTTTTTTAGAATATAAAACAAGGCAACGCTTGAATAAATTGTATACATGCTATAAATTTCATGTATGCCATGTGTACATGATTGTACAATGCAGTGGCGGCTTGTGTACAGGCACTGTGGAACTGCAGCACCCCCTATTTCCACTTCGATAAGATTTAATATAATGACTCGATGAGTTTTTTTTTCTTTAATTATTTCTTTAAACGTATATAACTAGTAGTCATCCCCCACTGGGTGACCCACTGTTTATACAAAAATGTTTGTATGGAACTGTGCGCTTCACAGTTCCAGCGGCGTGGAGTTTGACTGTTGTGCGCATGCGCACATAGGAAGATGTACACGAGGCTGCGAGGGAGAGAGCACTGTTTCTCCTGCAGTGCCGATTGTTTGACTGTTGTGTACATGCGCACACATTTCTGGAGCAGCACCCCAACTCATTTTGGCTACGAGCCGCCACTGCAACCTACCAAATTATGCAGTAGTTAGGGCAAATGTAAATTATAGAACATTACCAAAAACCCAAAGCTACAACGCATGTAATTGTGACATTTTCAAAACGAACAGTACTGATGAGCAGTACATGCCCCTTAAAGTTGGCAATCAGTGTGAGCTTGAAAGCATGCAGTGATTGCCGAACATCAATTTAGCAAGGGATCGCCTCATATCAGTCATTTAAGGTGATACGATACCATTAAATGAGTTATTTAGTCACAAAACCTTAAATTAAAGAGCTTTAGATCATAATGCCATTTTTAGTATTATTTCCCTGTAATAATTTTCTGGAGTTTTAGCAATTGTTTATAGAAATATGATATGATGAAATATGTATAAAACCAAACATACTGTCCTTTCATTACTATTTTGTGCATGTTGCTAATTAGCTAACCTGATTAACGAGGCATTAAGCTCAAGTTAAATTAGTCGCATAATAAATAAATGACCTTAATCGTCATTACAACAGGAGAAGTTTACGATATGCTACACCTCGTTCACTCGAGCTCGTATCGGACAATTTGCCGCACGAGGTTTTTTACCGAATTCTTCAGCGGCGTATGCTTTTCTATCTGCACGTTCACACGATACGTCTCATTCCGCTTAAGAATTAATTCTCGATTCGTTTATTTTTGCTATTCGGTCTTGCCGCTAAAAACCGTAAGACGTGTACGGTTTTTCTGGTAAAAAAATGAGTCACGTGATAAAATTCGAAATTTATACAGAAAATTGGAACACAAAATATTCGAAAAATAAGGCACGTGATAAAATTCGAAATTTATAAAGAAAATTGGAACACAAAACATTCGAAAAAATAAGTCACGTGATAAAATTCGAAATTTATACAGAAAATTGGAACAGAAAACATTCGAAAAAATGAGTCACGTGATAAAATTAGAAATTTATAAAGAAAATGGGAACAGAAAACATTCAAAAAAATGAGTCACGTGATAAAATTCGAAATTTATAAAGAAAATTGGAACACAAAACAAACATTTGAAAAATGAGGCACGTGATAAAATTCGAAATTTATACAAAAAATTGGAACACAAAACATTCGAAAAAATGAGGCACGTGATTAAATTCGAAATTTATACAGAAAATTGGAACAGAAAACATTCGAAGCTGAATAGTGTGTGAACACTGCACCCGGTTTAGCACCTAATCAGCGTAATTTCTGATTAGTCAAAATAACCGCATCGTGTGAACGAGGCGTTAGGTTAATCTCGTAAGAATCAACACCTGCAGTACATGAACCGAACATTGTGGTTCGCAAAGATGGCCGAACAACACCTATCAAAAAATTGGCCCCTGTCAGAAGACATCATGCGTCACCTCAATAGGCTTTGTGACCTTGTTAGCATGCCCCATCGTGGTGTATGACAAGATTGCTATATATAAGTATAAAATATTTTAAAAAAATACATGTCGTCATCCAAATCTCGATTAAAATATCTGCAGGAGAGAGAGAGAGGTGGCGCTGTCATCCGCCCCAAATCGTCATTTGGTCCCAGCGTTATCGCCGCTTACGTGAACGACACGTGTAAACGAGATTTCCCATCTATACCGTTCGCAAAAGCGAACAACCCCATGTACAAATCGAGATCCATATCAGAAAAACGAAACGATGTAACACGACGATAGGCGCCTATCCTAAAAGTGTGAACGTTGTGAGGAGGGGCTGGAACACGAGGGTGGGGGTGGGAGGGCTGAGGGGTGAGGGGTGAGAGGCAGGCACGAGCGAACGGAGGAGAAGATCAGGAGAGCAGAAAATGTGATCAAAGTTTTCGTCTTTGATGTTTATGAGCGATTCATCAATTTCGTACTCGACCTTTTATAACGACGAAATCAGGGAGGTTAACGATGCCACGCAGCCAGCATATATAGGAAGGGGGAGAGGGGAAAGGGGGAGGGATGAGGGTGATTAAGAGAGATACAGTACATAGAAATGGGAAGAAGGCCCTATATCTGGGTACAGATGGAATTTTCATTGGACATAACGAGCCTAATACATATGCAACGAGGGCGCCCCATATAGAAAGAAAAGCGTACACACCGAATCGTAATCGATTCCATCGTACAGCTACTCAACAACGCCTTCACGGTGGAAAGGACCGTTGCGAATTTGGCCCATTGGTCACGGGGTTCTTAAATGACGATTTGTACGAGAGGCGGCATTCAACAATATATGAATGCTTCAAGCCGCAGTAAATGTTGAGGATTTTTATAAATTCTAAATGTCTCGTAGACGTATCGTGTGAACGCACAGATAGAAAAGCATGCGCCGCTGAAAAAAAAACCTCGTGCGGCAAAACGGCCGAAACGGACTCGCGTGAACTAATATGACTATTTGCTGATGACGCCCTTTGAAAAGGTTTATTAAAATTCAGGCTGAATTCTTATTGGTGTTTAATCCGGTCATAAAATGGATTTCTACCTAGTTGAAAGCAGATTTAACTAAATTTTATCCAAATGGGTTGAAATGCGCATGCGTTATATTCATGAAACGCAGGCTGTGACTGCAGCTATTGGCTCAGTTTTATGCAAGAAAACCAGTCATTTTTTCCAATTTTTGCGATATATTTTATACTTTCAAGCGCCGTATTAGAATTTATAAAACTATTCAAATTCTATTCGAAAAATCGATCCCTGAATAATATATAAAAATAAATGCAAATAAAACATTATCAAAACTGCATAGCATTGATAAAAAAGATGACTCCATGTAGGAGTAAGGCCCGTTCACACGAGGCCGTATCAGCTGATTTGCCGCACGAGGTTTTTTGTCGAATTCTTCAGCGACGCATGCTTTTTTATTTGCACGTTCACACGATACGTATCATCCCGCATACAGATTAATTCCCGATTCGTTTATTTTTGCTATTCGGTCTTGTCGCTAAAAGCCGTACGACATGTACGGTTTTTATGGTAAAAATATGATGCGCGTGATAAAATTCGAAATTTATTTAGAAAATTGGAACACAAAACATTCAAAATTTATTTAGAAAATTGGAACACAAAACATTCAACATTTATTTGGAAAATTGGAACACAAAACATTCGAAATTTATTTAGAAAATTGGAACACAAAGCATTCGAAATATATTTAGAAAGTTGGAACACAAAACATTCGAAACTGAATAGTGTGTGAACACTGCACCCGGTTTAGTGCCTATTCAGCGTAATTTCCGAATCAGCTGTTTTGCGCATGAGTTTTTTTTTTCAGCGGCGTATGCTTTTCTATCTGCACGTTCACACGATACGTCTACGGGACGTATAAAAACTTGTAATGTAGGCTATACATATGGGTAATGTCTATTTCGTTTCATTGCAGGTTACGGGCACAACAGCATTTCCGGGATGACCAAGACATCGATTGACCCCCACGGCCACGCCCACCTGAGACAAGGTGAGCTTCTGTGTTTACACCTCGTCCCCAATCGCCCTATAATGGGCTAATAAAGTCATACGAATTCCGAGTGGGACTATGGGGGGTGGGGGTGGTTACGATAACGGCGGGTGTAAATGGTTGTTGTTAATGGGTCTGGAGGGGGACATTGAAAATCCCTTCTTCCCAATCATTGCGTATGTGGTCAAACAGACTAAAGCTGCTAATAGATTTACGTTTGACGGTGCGAACGGAATTAAGGTTGAAGGGGGAAGAGCGTTGAGCGAGACAAACGAGCGGAATATTGCGCGCTCGACATTACTCCCTTGGGGACACTGAATTTGCATCGAGGTCCTTCTTGCTTTTTTTTATTGAATACAGGAACCTCTGATATTGGGCATCACCAATGGATCGCGACGATGTTTGGTCATGAAGCAAATCTATAGCTTGACCCTGATTCTCAAACTCTTTGGTCTCAGGACTCCTTTACTCTTTTTCAAATCAATAAGGACCTCCAAACGTTTTTGTTGATATTGGGGTTTATATTTACCATATAAATTAAAAATAGGAATTTTGTAAAATTTACATTAGCTTGTTTAAAAATAACAACAACAGATATTAGAGAGTTTGAGCCAACCAACGTTAACGATAACGATAACGTTAACGAGAAACAACGCTGGCGGCCCAGAATGTCATTGAAATGCCATGCTTCGCATAGGTTAGTCCTTGACATTTCAGTCCGCCAGCGCTGTTTCTCGTTATCGTTATCGTTTCGTTAACGTTGGATGGCTCAAACTCTCAATTAAACATTAACAACGCCTTTATTTTTTACGATAACTTGTTTAGATTTTGAGGACTCCTTCCATGGAAGTATCATAAAAATCTCTGAAAAGGTCCCTATCAGGGTCTTCGCCAGTGGCGGCTCGCGTATAGGCACTGTGGAACTGCAGCACCCCCCATTTCCACTTCATATTACCGATAAATTTAATATAATGACTCAATGAGTCCTTTTTTCTTTAATTACTTCTTTAAACTTGTACTAGTAGCCATGCCCCACTGGAGGACCCCAGGTTTAAACAAAAATCTTTGTATGGAACTGTGTGCTTCACAGTTCCAGCAGTGTGGAGTTTGACTGCTGCGCGCATGCGCACATGGAAGTTGCACGCGAGGCTGCGAGGGAGAGAGCGCGCTGCCGCTCCCGCAGTGCCGACCGTTTGACTGCTGTGCGCATGCGCACAAAAATTTTCTGTTAAATTTATTTCGTTCCAAGTTGGATTATTTAAAATATATTTTCCATTCAAAATATTTCACGTGCATTAATTTGCATGAACACAAACCTGGATTGCTAACAGATGATTAGCACAAAAATAACCGAGGTGTCTCAAATGGGCCTTTTGTAAGTGACGTTCCATTTTTTTTATGGTTGTGGTGTTTGCCATGTTAAGCCTAACACAAGAAGGTTTTTTTTCCCTACATACAATCCGTTTCAAATTCGGATTCGTTACGGTTTTGCTGCGCAATTTTAATGCTAATATCACGGCATCATTAAGTCTGTCAAAACCTCATAAACACGAGCATCAACAGCTAAAAACCGAAAACATCGGCAATGCGGTCAACCGAATAGCGCAGCAGCTGCGTCTGAATACCTAATAAACACCCCAAAGGGTGCGCCCCCCATCGGCCCCCTTTCCTCTGCGCATGCGCACGCGTTGGATGCACGGCAAAATCAGCGCACCGCGAAACAGTCGAAAATTGCATTAAGTTTGTGCGTTTGGCGGCAAAAGCGGCATTTGACCAGAAATCAAAAGCTATACGAAATGTGTCATGAATATTAATAAGATACGGTGAAATAAATATATAAAAAAATACTTGCATTCGAAATATTCCATAATGCGCGTCCAACTGTATAAATTAGGCTTCGTAGGAACACAAATTGGAAAAAAACTATATCGTCTACTCAACCATCGACAATATTCAAATTTCGATAACAAGTGATAAATTTATGGTTTTAACACGATAATTCACTCAGAATTCTAGATTAAACGTTGAGAGGTTGAGCCATCCAACGTTAACGAAACGGTAACGATAACGAGAAACAGCGCTGGCGGACTGGAATGTCAAGGACTACCCATGGCAATCCAATGACATTCCGGACTTCCCGCGCTGTTTCTCGTTAACGTTATCGTTATCGTTTCGTTAGCGTTGGATTCTCAAACTCTCTATTGTACGTTTCTCTCGTAAACTGAAAACTTGCTAACATGAGTACTTTCTGGATAGTGTTCAATTCGCTGTCGTTGATACTAGAGAGTTTGAGCCAGTCAACGTTATCGTTTCGTTAACGTTGGATGGCTCAAACTCTCTATTGTACGTTTCTCTCGTTAACTGAAAACTTGCTAACATGAGTACTTTCTGGATAGTGTTCAATTCGCTGTCGTTGATACTAGAGAGTTTGAGCCAGTCAACGTTATCGTTTCGTTAACGTTGGATGGCTCAAACTCTCTATTGTACGTTTCTCTCGTAAACTGAAAACTTGCAAACATGAGTACTTTCTGGATAGTGTTCAATTCGCTGTCGTTGATACTAGAGAGTTTGAGCCAGTCAACGTTGTCGTTTCGTTAACGTTGGATGGCTCAAACTCTACTGTCAAGTATCTGGGGGTTTATATTACAGTTTGTGCCAACCAACGTAAGCATACGTCTTTAGGAGCATGGCCATGAACTGCCCAATGGGTGCATAAGTACTCGTAACGTTCAGTTGGTAGTTCAAATCAATGCGCTTCCCTTCCCGCCATTTACATTTAAGGTCAATCTAAAGACGTATGCTGGCTCAACAGAGAGTTTGAGCTAGCCATTAGAGAGTTTGAGCCATCCAACGTTAACGAAACGATAACGGTAACGACAACTAGAAACAGCGCGGGAAGCACGGAATGTCAAGGACTACTCTATGCGAAGCATGGCATTCCAATGCCATTCCGTGCTTCCCGCGCTGTTTCTCGCTAACGTTATCGTTATCGTTTCGTTAACGATAGAGTTTGAGCCAGCCAACGCTTTAACGTTAACGGTGGGAAAGGAGGAGCCACATACTTAATTACCCAATGAACTAAATGAACGTTATGAGTGCGCATGACGTTCAGTTAATTCAGTGGATAGTTAACTCCGTGGCTCCTCCCTTCGTGCCGTTAACGTTAACGCTCAAACTCTCTAACGTTAACGAAACGATAACGTGATTCATCGCTGGCGGTCCGGAATGGTATTGGACATAGGGTAGTCCTTGACATTCCGGGCCGCCAGCGCTGTTTCTCGTTACCGTTATCGTTTCGTTGATGTTGGCTGGCTCAAACTCTCTACTAATCTCTCTATTATGTTAACTTGTTATCTGTTCCCGCGCTGTTTCTCGTTAACGTTATCGTTATCGTTTAGTTAACGATAGAGTTTGAGCCAGCCAACGCCTTAACGTTAACCTTAACGTTAACGGTGGGAAAGGAGGAGCCACAGACCCAATGAACTAAATGAACGTTATGAATGCGCATGACGTTCAGTTAATTCAGTGGCTCCTCCCTTCCTGCCGTTAACGTTAAGGTTAACGCTCAAACTCTCTAACGTTAACGAAACGATAACGTGATTCATCGCTGGCGGTCCGGAATGGCATTGGACATAAGGTAGTCCTTGACATTCCGGGCCGCCAGCGCTGTTCCTCGTTACCGTTATCGTTTCGTTAATGTTGGCTGGCTCAAACTCTCTACTAATCTCTCTATTATGTTAACTTGTTATCTGTTCCCGCGCTGTTTCTCGTTAACGTTATCGTTATCGTTTAGTTAACGATAGAGTTTGAGCCAGCCAACGCCTTAACGTTAACCTTAACGTTAACGGTGGGAAAGGAGGAGCCACAGACCCAATGAACTAAATGAACGTTATGAGAGCGCATGACGTTCAGTTAATTCAGTGGATAGTTAACTCCGTGGCTCCTCCCTTCCTGCCGTTAACGTTAAGGTTAACGCTCAAACTCTCTAACGTTAACGTGATTCCTCGCTGGCAGTCCGGAATGGCATTGGACATCGGGTAGTCCTTGACATTCCGGGCCGCCAGCGCTGTTTCTCGTTACCGTTATCGTTGGCTGGCTCAAACTCTCTACTAATCTCTCTATTATGCTAACTTGTTATTTGCCGTGTTCCAAAAATTGTCGTTTTGATGTCGCAAATTATTAATCCTTCTTTGACCTTACCTTTTTCAGATCCCTATCAGATGTTTGGTGCAACAAGTAGCCGTCTAGCCAGTTCAGGTAATTCTTGCTTCCATTACCTTTGTTTCTGTTGTCGTTCCTGTCGATTATTTTAGGTGAATAATGGCGCTTCCTTCGTCCAGCACCACGCACAAATCACGTGGTCATTGTTCATTGTCACTGGTCTATGCACACACTGCCCACGCAAATATCAATCTGAAATTCAGAAGTACACGCGTGAGCTTACACTTATATAAACGATGACGTCATGTGGTTTCGCAAGGGCTTAAAATGCTGAAAGACACCTTCCAAATTCACAACTTCAGAATCACGTGACCTCGATCTAAACTGCATATGCTAATTAGTGGAAGCTAATCAGCGGTTGTGAAATGGTTAAAATTGCTTAGCCACTTTGTGATACAGACTTGTTGGTACATTTGAATATGTATAGCTAACAATAGAGAGTTTGAGCCAACCAACGTTAACGAAACGATAATGATAACGTTAACGAGAATCAGCGCGGGAAAGCCGGAATGGCATTGGAATGCCATGCTTCGCATAGGGTAGACCTTGACATTCCTGGTCGCAACGCCGTTTCTCGTAATCGTTACCGTTATCGTTTCGTTAACGTTGGCTGGCTCAAACTCTCTATTCTTGGCATCGACGGAATGTAATTCCTAGAATGGCATTTCAATTTCTTAAGGTTGTCCAGTAAAATATTTGAAGATACCAACAATAATAGAGAGTTTGAACCAACCAACGTTAACGAAACGATAACGTTAACGTTAACGAGAAACAGCGCGGGCGGTCCGGAATGGCATTAGAATGCCATGGTTCGTATAGGGTAGTCCTTGACAATCCAGGCCGCCAACACTGTTTCTCGTTATCGTTATCGTTTCATTAGAGAGTTTGAGCCATCCAACCTTAACGAAACGATAACGAGAAACAGCGCGGGCGGCCTGGAATGGCATTTTAATGCCATGCTTCGCATAGGGTTGTCCTTTACAATCCAGGCCGCTAGCACTGTTTCTCGTTATCGTTATCGTTTCATTAGATAGTTTGAGCCATCCAACGTTAACGAAACGATAACGAGAAACAGCGCGGGCGGCCTGGAATGGCATTTTAATGCCATGCTTCGCATAGGGTTGTCC
>JAUJYV010000763.1:0-28788 GCA_033995625.1 Ophyiulus pilosus
AGACCGTGGCTCCTCCCTTCCCCACGTTAACGTTAAGGTTAACGTTAAAGCGTTGGCTGGCTCAAACTCTCTATTATATCTTTATACTTACCTTAACTTTAATGGCGGGAAAAGACTGAACGTAATGGATGCGCATGCGTTGTTCTTCTCTTCCCGCCATTAAAGTTAAGGTAAGTGTAAACTTATATCTTTATACTTAGTCTTTAAACTTACCTTAACATTAATGGCGGGAAGAAAAGAACAACGCATGCGCACCCATTACGTTCAGTTAGTTCATTGGGTAGTTCAATGCGTGGCTCCTCACTTCCCGCCATTAAAGTTAAGTGTAAAGACGTTGGCATGCGAAAACTGTCTAATATTTCATAACTACCAATAATGTTTTGGCATACTAACGTTGTAGTTGTAGTCACATGTTCAGCAGTTGGCGATCTTCTGTATATTGATTAATAACAATCCTGTATATAATTTCTGAGAGGAATACCTGCAGGGAAACTGAAATTGTTCGTGACAAAAGCACCTGCACCTGTCATTATAAAGTAGTTTCAGAATTTTATTTTTGGCACTTGAAATTTGTTTTCTGCTTCTAATCAAGTGCAGTAATACGCACCCTATATTCATGCGTGGAATAGTAATTCTGTCCTGTGTTAGCTAGAGTTTGCGTGCTTTTATTATTCATAAAGTCTCAGGGTAAATTATTGCGTCAACTATTTGAGCGCACAATCTTATGACAAGATGATGTTATATATTCAAGCGAAGCAACCCATGTGTATGCCTGCAATGCAGGTTGTTTCAATATAGAATTTGTCGAGAAAAGCTGAATTACAACCCAAGTTTATCTTGAACTTATGGGAAATTGTGTTTGTATATCTGAGGCTGTTTAATAAATATGTTTAGATATTGCTTTCTATTTTCAGTGTTTTCATATGGCTCGCCATTTATTGCCATCATTTTTTTTTTTACCAAAAAAAAAGTTAATTCTTTGAGCGACGTTTTTCTTCTTATATTTGCTCTTTTTAGATATGTGATAACATGCGAAGCAGTTTTATTTGATGAAATAGAGCTGGCATTATCTAAACAAATATTTGTTGTTCAGAATTACATATTTATTCTAAAACTGAAAAACACAAAAAGTAGTCTGATAACTAGACTAAAAAAATCTCAAAAGTTAAGAAATGCAATTCTGTACATATTCATATGAAAATATGATTGCAAGTTCATATAAAATGGCCGTTTGTTGATAAAATATAGAAACTGGAGCAGGTGATTGAATATAAGGCCCATACTTAATGGAATAAAAATATTCTGCTATTTCATAGAAATCAGGCATATCTGTATAAAACTGTATTGAATTTTATAGCATTTTATGGTTTTACAATTGATACTAGACTTGAATAGTGACCGAGGGAAATCTGTAGAACAATGAAATTACTGAATGCAGTCTGATGGTGGCTTGTGTGCTTATTTGTGTGTTGGGAAATGGTGTAGCATGTCGATGTGTATTAAATGCATAGTGCGAAACTGTGGACATGTAGATGATAGTGATTCTAGTGTATATTAATATGTTGTGCAATATTGGTTCATTAGCGCTTGCATATCCTACGATATCATAACATGATAAAGGAAAATGTCACCATTTCAAACAGACGAATTCGTGTATTTGTGTTTATTAAACTGCAGATATTTATTTCAACATAGTCGTAGCAATATGTAGACACCCTGCACAGGAACACATCTGAAACCATCTATCCATTTGTTGATACATTTTCGATTTTTCTGTACGTTGTCATAGACGCAATCCAGGCGTATATTGCCGCTTTTGAAAATGTGAGGCAGTCTAAAAAGAGCATCTGCCAGTGTGCATTATTCAGTAAAGTATGTCATATTTTGCGGACTATAAGGTTAAGAATTGAAACTTGAAAATCTTTACGAACAAAAAAGGCAATGTGGCATGATAAAAAACCCGGGTGGACGCAGATGTTCTGTTTACATACGAGCACGTAGTTGGATAGTACATGTAGTTGCTACATATTGCAGTCAAATTCCCATCTTAAAATAAATTCAAGTTTTAAATTTCTTTGCATGATCAAAGTTTGAGTTGACAAAATCTATGGACTGAAATGCATTTTCCTAAGTGAAGATTACAAAAGTAGCAGATGTGTACGGTTATTATAATGCTCCACGATATTTGTACTATTTACGTTGTATAATCTATATCAAGGTTATGCAACACGTGACCCACGAATTTTGCGATGGCCCACCACAATGTAGAAACATTGTTTAAATCGAATTTTTTGTTGTTGTTTGTACAGAGCTTTAATAGGGAAATTTAGTACACTCCAACCGTTCATATTACCGTTACGGAAGGGAGGAGCCACAGACTGAACTACCAATGAACTAACTGAACGTCATGAATGAACGGTTGGAGTTTGCTAAATTTCCTTATTAAATGCTATTTTAAACCTATTGGATGGAGATATAAAAGCATATTTGATGAGTAGCACACGTGTTTATTGCCTCGTGATGACTTGTGACGCGTGGCTAAAAATGTTAAACACCCCTGCTTTAGGAGGTCGATATATTTCAGTGGCATTTTTTCAGAGAATATGAAATGGGTTTTTGATTACCTCGATGGGCATTCGACCTATGGCATATATGTTTGTCAAAACGATATGGAGTTTTAAGACTGTAAACTTACAATTTGATAACCCTTCCAAAGTTGATGCTTATGGATGTTTTTGCCAAACCATCATTTGCAATATGCTTCCCTTAACGCTCTGCTGCCGAAGATATCTCTTTAGGATGACAGGAACTTCTTCGAATCTGTCAATTGATAGCTCTCGTTATCATAAAAAACTGACAAAATATTGCAAACATAAAAAATTGCCCACAAGAGATTGAAGTACGTCCAGCCCATGTGATAAGCTGCTGTTTTTTGAAAATGTCAGGCTTTTTCCCTTGGGCCTTTGGCCACCATCTCAACTACTTTTAATTGTGGATTTGGAAGGCAGCATACAATAGCCATTTATTTTCATCTCTCAAGTGGGTTAGTTCAGCAACGGTATACATTGTTAGGCATGGGGCAATGTAGTAATAGATCAAGTTTCTTTGTTTAACTTTAGTTTACTTCAACCCGTAGAAGAGATTGAAGTCATGGGTAAATTTGCCAAGATTTATTGAGCGCACTCTCATGGGGAAGTTTACAGCCCTGCATGATTCAGACTAAATCTCTCCTGTACAAGTATTTGCTCTACCATTTCCTGCATCAATGATAATTGAAAAAGCGCACTTTATCCCACACTTCCATAGCTTGAAAAAAAAAATCCAAGCGATCGATAAAAACCCTCGGTCGGTATGATCATCTTGCAGAAAGCACTAGCTATATAGATGGGCCTGATCTAGACTTTGATCAAGGCTGAATTCTTAGAAAAATAACCAATTTGTCGATGTTTAATCAGGATTAAAATCATTCTTTGTACTTAGCAGTAGAACTTTTTAATGTAAAGCTTATCTTACAAAAGGACTACTAGTCTAAAGGGAATTTCACATTCAGTCACAGAACTCAGCAGCAGAAATACTGGAAATGAAAAGCGTTATTATGAAAATGCATTCATCAGTTTCAGGTTCATGTACTCTTACTAAATGAAATCATCTTCTCTTCAGGAACATCAGAAAAATACGTAGCTGTACGAAATATAAATAATCTTCAGAATACATCATAATGTATATTTTTCAGAATTCTTGCTGTGATGAATTAGGAAATGTCCACTGCAAGAATTTTTTTATATATTTTTTTCCAACCCTTTTATGGAGTTGTGATAAGAATTCCATACAAAAACTTTCAAAAAACCATGCTTATCGTATATATTTGCAATATTTACCCAGCGACTGAAGTCATTTCCTAGCTTTCTATTTAAATTTGTATTCAGTCAGGTATAACATACTATATGTGTATAGATATTCACAATGACATTTTTCTAAAGAAATCGATTTGAAACTCGCGAGCTATTTTTTTATCAATAAAATCACTTCGGCGGAAATCATTCGGCAGAAAATTTCCGCAGGAACAAAATCGCTTAAGATATTCATCGCATTCACTAGAACGATTTTTGTGAATAAACTCATGAATAATCGAAAATCCTTATGTGTAGTGAACTCAATGGGACCATTATAGAGATTTAAGTGATAGTGATGCCATGGCTACACCATATTATTCGACGAGACGATTTTTTGCAATTTTGTTTTCTAATTTTGGTTTCCACAATACAGAAGATGCCATGACCATTCAAGTTTTGTTAGTGGCCATGTTTGCATTTTTCAAATACGAGCTTTGAGATTGAAAATGTCAAGTCAAGCATGTATATACTTTTCATTACGTAAGTGAAATATAATTGAAATATAAAATAATGTAATTCTTATAAGTAATGTTGATATACAGCTACTTAGGACCATTGGTATATTTAATATTAAATGTAAAGCTAATAAATTATAAAATGTGTGAAATAACTTTGGCATCAAAATATTAACAGGCAAAATGTTGATCAATTTATTTGTGATGGTTCTACAGTATGGTATGTTCCATTGTTCACTGGGAGAAATACCGTTCTCAGAATTAGACTTAGTTGATAATTCTATAAAGTATTCTATCTAAGTATTGGCTATGGCTGACATTTGAAGAAAAAAGTAATGCTATGATTGCAAAATCAAATGAAATGTAAACTGGTCATGTACGACCATCAATAATATATAGTACTGCTGTGACATACTCGTAAATAGTAACTAATATAAATTCATGTCTGACTCACTGGTCTTTCATGTTCATATCCAGAAAAACCCAGTGAATTTGTAAATAAAAAGTTTTAGAAAAAGAGTTTTTTTGCTAGCAAATCGATCGTCGTTCATCGTCACTAATGCCAATTTCTCCACTTGATGGAGCATAAAAAGATAAGGCAATCTTCGATTATCTTATACAGTGTCATGGCCACATTTTATGTAGCCTTATCAAATTAATTTTCATTCCATAAATCATTATTTCAGTCTACATACTCTCAATATAAATAATAATTTATACATAATATATAATGAACGAATTTACGAAAATGCGATGCCAAATTACAGTATAATCACATCCATGTAGGCCATTCATGTGTTAAGTTTGAATTCATAAATAGATGAGCTAATTGAAATGACAGATTAACAAGCAATAAATCGATAATTAGAATTTTGGTTTCAGTTATCATTAATTATGCAGATAGGCTTGCTTTTATTTCCAACCATGTTTCATAATTTATTTCACCATTTCAAAACCACGACTCGGTGAAATGAAATTATGAAACTGTTTTATAATTTAAAAAACGATCATGGAAACCATTAGTTTCAGTTGTTTCAATTCAGTTAATGGTTCGGAGTTCACGTGACAGATATATTAGAGAGTATGGGCCAGTCAACTTTAGCATACGACCTTTATACTTCCTTAATAAGGAATTTTCGGGAAGGGAGGAGCATTGAGTTGAACTAAAAACGAATTTGCATAAAATCGTTTGAAATATGCTCATTAGTTCATTGGTAGTAGTTCAAATCAATGCTACCAATGAACTAACTTAAAGCTACGTCATGAGCATATTTCAAACGATTTTATGCAAATTCGTTTTTAGTTCAACTCAATGCTCCTCCCTTCCCGAAAATTCGTTATTAAAGAAGTATAAAGGTCGTATGCTGAAGTTGGCCGACTCTCTATTAAGTAAGCGTTAGAATTCCAGGACCTGTAAATAAAAGATTAGCCCTCTTGGTGACCAATAAGTAAACCGTAACAAGTAAAACAAACACTAATTGTGTGTTACACTGCATTATCCTCTTGGTCGAATTCCGCGTATTAATTAACACTGCATGGCACCGAAAAGGAATGCATAGAAATACCGATGATGCAACGACACTGTCCATTCTGTGGCACGCGAGTTTGATTTTTTGAACGACCCCCGCGTTTACTATAAAATGATTCTCAGTTCTTCCAACAGTCGGATATCACATAGCGCCCAACAACAGACGCACAGTACGATCTATAGCTCGTCAGCTTTACCCGTTGTTTTCAACGCTTAGAGCCGGGACAATTTATCGGAAAACCATTGAAATTTTGCGGTAAATTTTGAATGCGTCTAAGCTATCTACTGCACACCCTACGGGGTTTGAAATCTCATCCCATTTGACCTCTTTATCTTGAAATTTCTTCCGTATGCATTAAGTGAAGTGAACCAGAGGCGTTTTGCTAAACATTCGCAGCGACTGAATTAAAGTGGTTGCCATTTCGAAGGGATGGAATTTCGTTGGTGGAGCGAACCGAATATACGGGCCTGTATTGAAGCCACTTCAATTCATTGATTTCCTTCTCGAATTATGCGGCCCGGGATTAAATTGTAGCTCGCAAATAAAAACACTGGCTTGCTAGCGCTCACTTCAAGCGGCGGTAATAACAGACCCCGTGCAACGGTTTCTTCGAAAAATCGCTCATTAGCACAGTTGAGAAACGACGTTTACCCATGCAGACTCCTGCCCTCGTCGTCTTATGCAATCTCCTTTCACCCACTTTAGAAGCTTGCCAACTTTGAGATTGATGCTACCTGATGCGGCCAACTCGCGAACATGCCATTGGACTTTTTGATTTAGCAAAGTTTTCTATCGTCGGTGAACTCAACTTTCAATCCTCGCGATGTAAACCCGTGGCCATGGGAAACTAGACGTCATCACTATTTGCTGTCAACCATGCAGACAAGGGATATTTCGACTAGACTGGAAGCACTTTGTATCGTGCTGCTGAGCACGCTTTTCTGCGTTGGCGCGGCCGTGATTCCAGCCACCCAGGACGGCATCAGCGTCGCCTTGACCCCGGCGACGCTCGGCACTGCGCCACCCGTAAAAGAAGCGAATACCTCGGCGGGAATCACACCCAGCAAACTCGGGGTTTTGCCGGTGAATTACAATGAAAGTGAGTAGGCAATGGAATTTTCTAACATCTCTTGTCAAGAGGGATTTTTGTTGTTGTTGTTATCCAAACCCTTTTTTTGATGCGAGGGGCGATTTTTAAAACTATTTAGGGTGTATTTTCTGAATATGGTTCTTTGGCTGCTCAATGTCATGCTGTGATAATTAACCTCGTGTAGAATATTCAGTGGAATGCAATTTCAAATTGCAAAGTTATACACGGAAGTCTTTGCTGGAAAGTCAAATTCACTTTGAATGGATATTTTCAAGTTTCTAGCCATGCGTGTAAACAGTTATTTATGGTGAATAATTTGAGAAAATTCTACCATGATGAGAAGTTTAGCTGGATTTATGTCCTAATCTTAGAAAATGAATAAAGGCATTGTTCTTTCCAATAAACATGCAGCATAATGAAAAAACCTCTTAATTTTATTTACATTTTTTTAAAGGAATTAAGTTAGGTTGCACTCACCTAATAGAATATATATGCTTGGCTTTTTTAACATTTTTTAAGATGTACTTCATTCAAGCTTAGGAAGTTATATTTCTCGATTTTTGAACATTTATTTTAAATGTCGTTTAGAATGGTTTATATATTTTTTTTGGTTTAACACAATCGTCGTCTAGCTGTATATATAATACAAACCATTCAAGTAACATTCAGTGAATAGTTCTTTTCTAAATGAATGACAATAGCAATAGGAAGTCTCTTGATTGAATACTCTCTTCCCACTCCGAAATACAGTATGGAAGTTCCTAATCCTTTGTTTCTATACTTTTTTACGACCTTAATGGGAGCTGTTCCATGCTGACATTTAAACTAAGCTGGTAAAGTTTACTGCAGATATGGTTAGCTTGTCCTTCCTGCTTTTCCCCAATAATGAAACAGCGGGACACTTTATTTGAAAGCTGTGTTTGAAATCTGTTCTTGTTTAAATTGAACCTAAAGAAGTTGCATAGTTGGAGGATTGCTGGGTTAGGACCATATAAGAGTTGATTTGATTCTTGTTTAAAAAAAGGCTTGTTTGTAAAAAAAAAATTCTGTTTTGTATCTCTAAAACGTGGTTTGACATTAAGTTTGATCATGGAATTCAATTTCTTCTTTTTCATCGACGAAATTTGAGATAAGATTTTTGATGGCACATTGCATGGTATTCGATTCGGTCATTCGCTGATCGAATAAAGCTTCTTGGATGGATTTGGGTTGCGCTGAAGATATATTTTATTAAGATAGCAAACATTACACTGAGATAGCTCTTATACAAATCGAATAAGGATATTGAGAAGATTATTTCTGAATTTTCATTTCAATGTGTTGAACTGACTCGTTGTCAAATAGTTGTCATAGCATTATTGTACAAGTCGAATTGCTAATCTACGTCAAATATTAAAATTGAGCTCTATCTTTATTGCTGATATAAAGATTTTTAGTCGACGCGAGTATGGCTAATTTAATTTACCCCAATAATTTCTGGTTTATTTGTACAAATTATTCTATAAATACGTAATGTTAAAGGAGAGACTTTTCCACCCGGATTTATTATATTTTAGCTTTCATGGGTTTATCCTTAATTTCGTTTGAGATATTCGTTATTAATCAGACACAATTTCAGTTAAAATCCTATCTTATAAAATGTTAGTACGAGTAAAAGCTGCTTTATTCTGTTCATTCGGTTTCCAGACTGTTAAGAACATTTTGTGGCAAATTCCAATAATTTAGTAGCCCTGGATGACACGTGTGCAAGCAGTGATTGCCTGCATAGGGGCAGCCACTTACATGAAAAGATTGATACGCCCTCATGCATATTTATTATAGAAAGCGCTATTATATTCAATTCACGGAAGCAAGTAACGTGAATATTACCGTGGAAAGGGTGATAAAAGTTTGAAGAGAGCTAGAGAGAGTGTGCAGCAGAAGCTTGTCAATGTGTCAGTAATATGATTCTCACGTCCTTTATCTCTCGTAAAATTCATCACCCATTGGATGCATGCAGCATTGTTGAGTTTTTCCTTTGGGACTATAATTTAGCAGATTTAACTGAATAATTCATAAAATTCATTAGCAAATTGCTTTATGTGTAGTTTCCTAATTCTCGTTCATCTCCTATTCCTTAGAAGTTTATCAGTTAAAGATTGATGCTGTTAAGAGTCCTAGACTGAAGGGTTTGGCTTTAATACTTAATTTCATACTGCTAAGCCTCAATTAAATCATGGGCGATAGAGCATTCGAGTTCTTCGTATAATTATCTGAGGTTTTTTTTCTTTTTCGTTGACGCTTTCCAGTTTGTAATGTTCTTAAGCTCAATTTTATCGCTAATTGGTTCGGGAACGAATTACTATAAATTCAAAGAAACGCGCAGATGCAGGGCAAAAATCGAATAGCATTCTAGAGTAGTTTACTTAAACTTTATACAAGTATTGTGGAACGAGATGTTATCTCACTCTTTCATTAATAAAATAGCTTTAAAGTTGCATAAAAAATGTAATTATAAGCGGAGAATCCACTCTTAATATAACTTATACAAACGTTTGAATAACTTGCTTGGCCTCAATTTCATTATATTATACATGTACAGTATGGTGTTGGGAGAAGTAGCCTATTAATTTTTTTAAAATTTTCTTTGAATTACAGCGTTTACAAATTAGAAAAGACAAAGCCTCCCATTTCAACAATAACGTTTGTTCTAGACTTACCGGCAGTGATAATGAAACTTAGAACATGTTTAGTCTGCTGACAAAACAGGTTTTGGTATTTCCACTGAATATAATTTAAAAATGTCAAGGGGAATGAGGGATCTTTAGAAACATTATGTAGGGATGCTATAAGGTTTTCAGCTAAATAGACATCAGCATTTGTATTATTTCATAGATGAAAGTTGAATGCACAGTATGACATAGGTTTGTTTTTCATTACTGGAGAATTCATTAATTTTATCATGAGCTTAGTTGTTCATGTTCGGCTCATCTCATTTGTACGTGCACTTGATGCAAGCCGACTAGGCTACAACCCATCAAGCTCTTCATGTAAAAGGATTTGCTTATCGCTATAAATCGTTTCTCCAAAACTATTAAGGCTTCCATGTCATCGTGGAGTGATCGTTGAAACTAGTTAATCCTGTTTCTTATTATTTCCTTTCTTTCGTCTGTTAGTTGAACCGTTATTTATCTGGTCGTTCCTTTCCTTCCTATGATAATAATAATGATGATAATAATGCTAGGCAGCTGTACATTGATGCGTTTGGATTTATTTTGTGATAAAATGATTCATTCTGTCATTTTAGTGGGAACTATAACGTCGAGTTCCACATGTTATTCTGTTTACTTTCTGGCCTATTATAGTATTACCATTTCTGCATTGCGGTTTAAGATAGTTCTATAAAATGCATGCATGTATGGTACACATGTGCTTTATTGTGTATGTGCTATGTAGTTATTGCAAGCAGTTTCTGGAAGAAAAAAAAACTCTGGCATCCTGTATGTACTATATAGACATACCATGAAAATCAGTATTATTATATTCTATTTTTTTGTGCTAACTTTCGTGTACCAAAATAATACGGTTGAGAAAGTATTTTCAGCAAGCGAATCTTTCATTTGTTTACTGCTCGCATGCCCATGTAGCGCACGAATGTGCCTTCAAAACACTGCTGTCATGTCAGTGAAAACTGACATGAGTAATTTAATAACAGCAAGCGAATATAAGTAATGTTTGCTTAAGGCTCTCAAATATAGGATTAATGTCTGGTCAACAGATTCCATTTGGGTCCATGCGGAAAGTAAATCTATTTCAAAAGTGCTTTTTGAAGATTAAGCTCTATAGTGACGTAATGTAATGGTGTTGGATAATAATGATGGAATTCAAATACTGAATGGAATTCGGCAATATGTTGTTCTAATTAATAGTTGGGCCAAGATGACATGTTAATTTATTTTTCCTGTTTTCAGAATCCACTGAATGAAAATCGGTGCTAAATATTTTTGTTTTGGTGCCATGTGAATTCACTGTATATATACTTATGGAAATATGAAAATGTTATAATTATATCATAAAATCAAGTCAGAATGCGAAGAAAATTTCCAAAATGGTTTGCTTAAGCCATTAAATAGCTTTGGAACACACGGGGTTTTTAAAGTACAGCGCATATAGAGTTTAAACTATCGCATTGTGGCGTTATTAAACCACAACGTGCAGCCATGCGTTTGTGACAGCTCTGTATGAAGTCGGTGCATTTTATGCCATTAATTATGCGTTGCCAAAGGGAACTGCGTGCATATTCTGTCTTTATTTTTATTACGAAGATTGCACGTTTCAAATATTTTCCTGTCATTAATTTCGTATTTGCATCGCAACAATACCTAAGAGTGCTATCATTTATTCGTCTTGTAGTGTTCAGGCGCAGCACTAAAAACTTAATGTCATTGTGCACCATTCGACTAGGAATTTTTAGTATTTTGACATGTAATTGGCTTTCATAATTTGACACTTTATGCTCGAATTTCCTATCCTTTAATTTTAGTGGATCATTTAAAAAAATGACGTTAATATAATAAATGATGGGTTAGGAAGAAATGTAAATGGCATCTTTCAATGAGACTTCTCCAAATGTTTGTCAAGGAAATTATGTTTATTTGATTGGCGTAATAAATATGACCTTATCAATTAAGTATAGCTTATGTTGCGTGCACAACAGTTTAAATGTTTTCTTTAATTTAGAGGTAATAGTTCCGAAATCAATTGAAACAACATTTGACCGTGTGTTGACAGAATGGTCGCATCGTACTTTGTGTACTCTTCATGCCTTTCGTGTACTTTAGACCTATAATCTCTTCACAATTAGTTGATTACAATTTATCTAAGTGGATTTGAGGTTTCTGTATACTTACACGAACTTGATCCTTGCGTATTACTAATTACAATTACACTAAAAATGCTTCAACGTAGACTTTGATTGAGCAACCAATCTGAAATGATAAAAAACTGCATTGGCTTTTCGGTTTTTTGTGCAGTGGATTGGTATTTCTTTTTCTAACGCCTGTACGTTTTTATATCCCATTGCTTTAATTCACACGAGGGACGTTCGGTGTTATCTTTGTTCTGTTTTTTTATGAACCTAAACGGCGAAACCCCATTTAGTAAAAAAAAAATATATAAAAAAAAAATGGCTGCATGGTTAATGTTGGTGGTGAAACAGCTATATAACTTCTGCAAGTATGCATATCTACGTGTATAAAATATTTTCAGTACTTTTTTTTATAGTTTGTTGGGAGGATACGGCTATATTTTTATATTGTTCCTGGCATGTACGTCTTTATTTCCTATTGACTTGTTTTGTTCTCTAACTGCTTTTCCCCTCTTTGCCATCATCTCTCTTGTCAGTTCCTAAACGCGTCCCTCCCTTTTCCATCCATTTCTTGTAAATGTTACAAATGTATTGCTGTAAATGTTGGGAATCTCACCACTTGACACAAACTGAACGGGAAATCGTTATAACTTGGCTCAGAGTACATTACATTCTATTACCACTTGACATGAACCTACCCTCATTGCAGTAAAAAAAACCAAAAAAAAAAAACATCGATCGGTGTTTGTACAGGGCGCCCTCTTTAATGCCCAATTAGGACAGAAAATGTAATCACGTTTACCGAATAATTCATTACTTTTCCATATGTTTACAATTGATGAAAAGCGCTATTGAAAAAGAAAATTCCGTTGTCAACTTATAAAACGAAGATACCTTAAGGGGATACCTTAAGTAAATATTTATGTCTCAAGAATTTAAGATACTAAGGCGAGCAATCGAATACCCGGATCTTTTGGAAGATATTGATTTTGTATCAGCGCATTAGTAACGATGCAAGTAACAACAAAAAAGGGAATTAAAATATAGTCCATTTCTATTTGGTACATTCGAAGTTCAAGACATTTATTCAAATTTATTATGTTCATTTTCACTACATTGTCCCCTTTATTTTTAGAGTATTTTAAGCTGCTGAAAATGAAAATTATTGAAAATGAAGCATTTAATTCTATTCAGGCACGCTACATATTCGTTGTAAGTTTACAACGAAGTTTGTTATAGAGCAAATGCTATTCCTTGTTTTTAAGTTGAATATATATAAAATGTACATATACACTTCAATTTAAGTCATGTCGGTTGGATATCTCTTTAAATGATAAAGTCCAGACATGGCTTAAGTGTAATGCAAAAGGCTCTTGCATCAGTCTCAAAAGCTTTCCTTTCTTGTTTTGTAAAGAATAATCCCAAGCGATATATCACGCTTATATGTATATATATATATATATATATATTCCTTTGAAAGAGTAAGCGCGGAAAACATTAGTTGTGCGCTTTTGCATGCCCCAAAAAATAGCATTTGAATAAAAAAATGATTATACGATATTCCCCAATGGAAATAATGAATAATTTCTTTGAAAATAAAATATATTGCCGCTAACCTAGACACTATACGTTTCCACTATTTTGTATTTCTGTGAGTAATCAAAATGTGCACGAATGCGAATTTTATTGTGATAATATAAGGCAGCAAAATAGACATCGAAAATTTTCTAACTTGCGTTTAGAAGCTGAAAATCGTTGAAGGAAATTACACTTTATAGGAAATATAAGTATGTAAATGATGATCATTGATCAATGATAGGACCTATTATTAAACATCGAATGTGTACGTAGTTTACACAAAATGTGTATAAGCCGTACCCGACTTCTCTCACCTAAATTTTATGAGTACATGTACATCTTTTATCTTTCAAGCGTATATAATGGATAACTTATTAGCAAACATTTCCAGTAAAGAATTGTTCTTAAGCTTGCTATGGTGGAATTAATAATTTTAATGAGTATTCGTTCATTCAATTAACTTTATATCCTCCTTTATACGGGAGTTAGCGTGTAATCAGGAATGCACAACCACTAATTGCATCTAAAAATTATTATCCAATAAATAGCTTTAGTCGTTTTGCGCAGCATTTAACGACTTTTTAATGATAGAAGTGATTGCGAAGTTTAACGCTATTAAATACATAATATAATTTAAAATGCTTGAGAAGCAAGCAAAAGATTTTGGATGCCTGAATTGCATAAAAATTGGAGATTAAACGATATGCTTGCACATTATATCGTATACTTATAAATTCGTGAAACATTTTAAGGGTCCTTGTCGAGTTTTATTGCATGGGCTGAATCCGCAAAGGAAAATTGTGGCATCTTTTAGTCATAAAAGGTAAAAGCATACATAAAATCTGGGATGTTAAAGTTGGCGGTAAAGACCAATAAAGTTAGCATCAATTTGAAAAAAAAAAAATATCTAAAGCTTAAGCGTATTTGTTTTCTCGGAATTTTCCTCTATAAACATTTTTCCTCGAAATTTTTAACATCCCTTATTAGCATTTTTATTATTGTTTGAGGTTTTCTCTTGGTTTGGGATACCTCCTTCTCCTCATCCTTATCCTCATCCTCTATATGAACTCTTCTTAGATTAAAATTCCTTGTATTAATCAAGTGTTGAATAGTGTATATGACAATTGCATCCTTCTGCAAACATCTGAGATGACAATTACATTTTATCTAACATCTACAATAATGTGAATACTTTTTAAAGCTCCTCAAAACACCTAACACCCTAACTTTCTTAGTGTTTACACTATTTTATACTTTCTTTGTATGTAGATGAATTAAAACTTAAAAATTTCGAATATCCAGGCCTTCGCTAATTCAAAGTTTATAAAAGGCTTAACATACAGTATGAAATAGAAAATAAGCATTAACTCCTTTTTGAATATATATCACTTTGAACGATTTCACGGTGGAACACGCATTTGTCGTAAATCTTCTGGAAATGGTTCACTATATAGCCACGGAATTTTAAAATACCCGAGGTTTATTAACAAGTTTCAAGCCAGCTGGAGTTCGCACCATTAACTAATTATCTCCTTTATAAATAATAAAGAAGGCGAAAATGGTAGCGTTCAATATTAATATAAGCTCATTGGTTAAAATTAAATAGAGACGGTCTGCGTGTTTAGCTACTAAAAAGCTTACTGCACATATTATATAATGGGGAAAATAAATGCTCCAAATTTTTCTAATCCTTTCAACGTATAAGCACGCAAATGCATTTGGCTTTAGAAAAGGTTACGCACATAATGCACGCATGCTTGGGCATCATTATTACCTGAAATATTCAGCTTTTGTCCCCATTTGCGTGTACATGTCTCACCTTGAATTCTCCCGCAACCTACATTCCTAAATGAGCTTAATATCCTCCATTGGGTGCCAAAAAGAGCGCGTGAAATATTTAATATCCAAAAAAAAAGTATTTTCCTCGTCACCATGGGGTAAGTCGTTTTATTCGTAAATTCTTTTATGGTAATAGGTTGAGTTCGGGATCGCGCTCCAAGCTCAATTGCAAATTGTGAAAGTAACTGCTCTTTTGCATGCATTCAGGCTTGCTTCGTGTTTAAAATGCTATTGATATTCTTCGTCTATATGCATAAGACTGTTTATGCCTCGGATGAAGTACTTTTTAACGACTTTTCCTTGTCTCATTCGCTATTTATTATTTGAGAATCTTTTGCCAACGAGGCTTTTGCAAGTCGTTAACTTCTTCATGCAGTTGTTGGTGGAACGGAATTATACAAAAATTGTCAAAGTAAAAGCGAGTTGCAGTTATCTCTTTCAATTTAACTTTCATTATTAAGCGTATGTAAGCAATAAAGCACATCCCATTTTGGACGACGTTCCTCTTCTGGCGCGCCAGCCGTATTCCTATATAGGCAATAATGAGCTTTATAATTAACAATTTTAAAATGTTAAGAAGGCCCATCTGGCAGCAAAATACAATCCCATTCGCGCACGTGTGGCTCAGTCTAATATCTGGAAAGCTTTCTGAAGATTTGCATTTTGAGTTAATGCAGAGGGTTTCCTTTGCTCGAATCCTTTCCTAGGGGAAAAGAAATGCAAAGTTCTTAAAGCTAATTTAAAATGATTCGCTCTACATTAGGCTGCTATATAAAAATGATCTCAGACTGCCAACCCCAGATGGGAAAAGAAATTCACAAAGTGGAATTCATTTTCTACTTTTGAAATTAATTATATATGGTCTTTCTTTCCACTTCTATTATTATTTTTTTATTTCAATGGAATGGAACCTTCATGCTTCGCAGAGGGAACATAGAGAACTCATTAATAAAGGAATTAATTGGATCTTGAATATTGATCTTGGACGACGTTTATTTTACGCGGTGGCCTGCTCTCTTGTAGTTTATAATGCATAGGCAAGATTTTAATTATATCATATTTTAAGTTCATGCACGACGACATTAAAATCGACAGTATATTTCAACAGCTCAGTTCTGTTATTTTTCTGAAGTGAAAAGGCGCTTAATATTACAAGTACTTCAACATTGTGAATTTAATTATGTAGTGAGAAATGGAAGACAAAATATTTTTACGCAGAACTGTCAAATGGCTTATTTAGTTGCCCTTTATTAATTTCCGTTTTTTTCCCTTCATCGTAATAACTCCATCATTGAAACTAGCAAACTTTGATCGTATCTAATATAAAAATGTAATTAGTCAAGGTTCACGTGTAGATCTCTCTCACTTAATAAGTTTTACACGATATATCTTGGTGTATTTTAAACCATCTTTACATGTTTTATGGAAAACGTCAAGTTTGCATTAAAGAGATTGAGCCAGCCAACGCCTTAACGTTAGAGGCGGGAAGGGAAGAACCACACATGCGCACTCGTGACGTTCAGTTAGTTTGTTTGGTAGTTCAGTCCTTCGCTCCTCCTTTCCCACTTTTAACGTTAAGGCGTTGGCTGGCTCAATCTCTCTAATTGTAACGGATACGAGAAAAGTAATACTGGCTGTAAAATGTGGTGACATCAATTAAGCAGATCTTCCAAATTTTTGATTGCCGTATATATTTCCATTCTATCGGAATTTCCATAAAATAATATACAGTTTTCGCATGCCAACGTCTTTATACTTACCTTAACTTTAATAGCGGGAAGGGAGGAGCCACGCATTGAACCACCCAATGAACTACCTGAACGTAATGGGTGCGCATGCGTGGTTCCTCCCTTCCCGCCATTAAAAGTTAAGGTAAGTATAAAGACGTTGGCATGCGAAAACTGTCTAATAACTTTCAAATTAGCTATAACATTATTGCTTTAATTTTCACATGTAGTTTGGTGTTGTACGAGTATAAATCTGCTGATATGCTCAAAATTAATCCCCCAAAATAATTAGCTCAGCAAATTTTAAAAGCTCGAATTAATCATGTAAAAAGCTGAAAAAGAATTTCTAATTAGAGTATGCCAACATAATGCATCATTAAACGACCGTTATGAAAAGAAAAATGTATCCATCATGCTCACGAAACAACGCAGAGCAGGTATGCGGTTCCAACACTGACAGATTTCAGCTTAGAGGATATAAATTTAGCTGCTCGTGTAGAGCTTAATACGAGGGTTTCTGCGTCAGTTAATTGAGATTATAAACCATGCAAACAAGGAAGATGCCATATGATCAACCTTCCTTCTATTCTCTAATTTTGCATGACATCAATATTGCATTACAGATATTCAATAAACGAACAAAAAATGGCATATTGTTGAAAGAGATGAGTTTGCTAATAAAAATGGATTATGAGTTGGCTCTGAAAAATCCACTTTTAAAAATTGTCATAAAAATGGGAACATTTGCGAGCGGTGTTCATTAAAGCTTGCATTGTCATCTCTGGATATGAGTTGTGTGTTTCTACGAGAATAAAAAAATCAATGTGGTATACCCTATCTGTTCATGAAAAGTATGCTTTGTGTAATTTATACTGAAAGAAGAAAAAATGTTTCAAATATGAACAGATTTATCTGAACTATGTATTCTGTAAATTTCCATTTTCCATAAAATTAACTGGTCGTTGAAGCTTCAATAACTTTGCTAAATTGCAACGTTATATTGTCAGCTTGCATTCTAGGCAAATTCCTCTAAGCCTACATTTAGCGTAACTTATCTCGAATTTGATCCATGCATGAATAATTAATTATGCATTTCAGCATAATACTGCTAGCAAAGATACTCGTGCATTTTCCGTTTTATAATAATGGGGAAAAAATGGGAATATGAATGTCTATAGATAAATATCTTTAATCTAATAAGGCATCACGTAGGGCTTACCAGTTCCTAAATATCTTATGACATACGTGCTTTGTTTTATTGCTCGCTGCTATTCAAATAGGAAGCACAATGGCACGAACAAACATTGTTGTAGGACACTGTTAACGTATAAGTCATTGTTAAATTGTCAGACAAATATTTATGAAAGATTCGAGGGATTACTGCTGTAGCTGCGAAGCTTCAATTTTTGAAAGCATTCAGATTTCGACGTTGCGATGCCATATTGCATGAATTAAGACATAAGCTTAACACCACAAATTACCAATTACTACGTATCTATAGTATTCTGGATTCGTGCAACAACTTTGGTATATAATCATTATACCTTAGTTTCATTATGGAAAACACATGTATAAAGGTCAGTAAAATTATTGGGATAATTTAAAAAAGATTTACAGAAACGGAAGTTTTGGCACTACAAATTTAAATGTCCAATAACATATATTTTCGAAAACATATTAAGAGTATTTCGTGTTTCAAAGGCCATTATTAATTCATGGTTTGTACCTTAAGTGCCACTTTAAAACTCCATTTTGTGGAAATTTATTGAAATGAAGTTCAGATGTAAAGTTAAATGATAGGCAATGCAGAACTAAATAAAAGGTGTTTCTGCGACAATAAAAATCAATACCACACATTTAAATGCTGTACAATATGGTGTGCACTTAAAATATTTCAGGCTTATGGCCTTTTAAATCTATTAAAATTCAGCAGCGCTGATTTTGCTTTTACAATGATTAAAATGTAAAAGGCAGGCTTATGGAAAAGGCAGTTCATTAAAACCAGTAACTTTTGAATTTAAAAGTTACATACATCACATCTATCAGAGTATCATTTTCTTAATATGTTTGATTTCTTCATTATTCCAAAATGATGAATATAGTATTATTTACATTATTGTATACATGATGAATGCATATAGCTTGTAAGGGATCTAAGGAATTAAAATACACTCATTAAAAGGAGTTGTAGGGTTGCAACTTCAACATACACTGCAGAAGTAATTACTTGTTGGAATAGAATATCTTCTGGCATGAACATCCAAGAGATTTTTGCGAGCTCGACATTAAGTATTTCAAATGTGGGGTTAGAGACCTATTCCACTGCTGGCCATTTTATTATTACATGGGGTTTGAATTAAAGGATTTCTCGTGGATTCGTTTCTTTAAAAGTGCAATGCACCTTTACTGAATAGCATATGTCTTAAAACTGCTTCTGCGAATCACCGACTCCTTCACTTGCTTCGTAAATCTCTCTTCTTCACTCGATTTCATTGCTTTGTGTCCTTCACTAAATTATGATTATGCAAATGCATCATTGGAAAGCGAGCGCGTAAAATGCAATTTGCCCGAAATTTATTTCAGCTCTCCCATTTAAGTAGGCCCACATTTTGCTGGAGCCAACAAGATAGTTTTAACAGCTATAACCCCCCGCCGTACGGGCACTGTAGCAATTTAAGATCACACTATTTCAGCTTGAAATACGAGACAAATTCCCCAAAGGTTCCCTGTCTTATCACCCTTCTCCCTCACCCTTTCTTCCATTTCAATCTCCCCTATTCTTTCCTTGTACAGACAATCCAAGTTGTTGGAGAATAGGAACATTTTTCTTTGTTGATTGTTTCTGCATGTTTAATTTTTAAAAAATTCCCTAACGGGATAATGACTAAGTTTTTTTTATTATTTTTTCATGGCAATTGCAACAAACAAGTTGCAAAATCAATACAGACTTTGTGGAGTTTTAAAGACATTCTAAAGTAGTCTAAGGTTAATATATTAAAATCAAATAAAACAACGTACTTATCTTTTCATCTTTAAAACTAAAATTGAATTACCAGAAAACGTAATTTTGTGGTTGTATTCGTCCTGTTGTTTATTTTATTTGATTTTTTGAAAAAAATATCATGTTATTTTTTTCAAGTAATTGCCTGGAGCATACACTAATTAAATGTCTACAGAATGTAATATAAATGAAATCTAATTATTGAGATATATTTTTAAAAATATATCTAAAGTAATTAGTTTCCAGTTATAGATTGACATGTTCTTAATCTGGTCTTTCATTTACATCGAATATTGCCATGGGTAACCTAAGCTTTGTTCATAATTTTGTACCTTCTCATAAAACCCACTGGCAATTTTGTTGGATTATAATGGCGTTGCCATATTATCCATCTTCTTATATTATTCTATCTTCATACGATTTCATCCTATTAATAATTAAGCTATCCACTTTCACTATAGCAGATATACGCCTTCACACTGTTCTACTATCGAAAAATGTTGACCAAAAAAAAAACCCTGTATTATGCATGAGCATTCGAACGTGCACTTATTGTCTATGTCAGATTGAAGCGCAGTTTAAATTGCCACTATTGGTTTAAGAGCTGCTGTAGTTCCTCAAGAACAAGACAAGAATAGTTTCTCTTGAAACTTAATTTTGATGAAAGATGATTATCTGAACAACTTTTATTCCATCATGGATAGTACTGACAGTAGAGTTCTGTATGTATGATACTGTTGGTATTTCTTAATTTCGTTTGGAGGAAAAGGAATTGAATCATCTACTGTAAATTCTTCTGCAACTAACCATCTGGCTTTTTTTTGTCTTCTTCACGTTTTGCATCGTATAATCGAATGTCCATTTAAGTTCTCTACAACTCCTTAAACATGCTTATGCAAAAATGTTATCCAAAAAAACGCAACCATGTACTATTCTAAAGAAAAATATAGCGGTCGAATGACGGATGTTCTAGTATAACAAATTCAGTTAAGGCTATCACGCATTAGTGCACTCCGATGCATATAAAAGTTATTTGAATTCTTATTTGATTTTAAATGAGCCAAATGCAGCGTTCGAGTCGTTTTTACAGTGAAATATAATGCATATTAATCATGCATGTAGCGCAAGTATTTTTCTTTTCCGAACGGAATTTGTGTTGACCTACGATAGTATTTCATTTTTATAGAGTTGGCTATGTGGTTGTATAGAATATTCAGCTTTTTGCATTCTAACTGTAGAATGACATGAAGCCGGGGTTCTATTCACCTCGTATTTTGCATAGAAAGCGTCGTAATTGATGAGACTAGCTATAATTTATGCCGTTCTCCTCTATTTCACCGTCACATTACCCCCAACTTTTATTCTTATCATCCATTTTTCATATTTTCCGTTAACCTACCAAATTCTTTAGCAAAGGGGGAGGGGGTTCCACCCAGTGGTAATGTTGTATAGGGTCGATAGCGATGTCCCTATATGTTTCCCCAAAAAGAGCAATTTTTATTCGTGATGCATGATTAATGAGATGAATATGGCAACCAAAACCTAACTGTTGCTGTTGTTATGGAAACGAACTCTGGTTAAAAAACCAAGGACCGAAAGGGGTTTGATTTAGTGGTGGGAATGGAGGGGGAGGAGCACCGTTTCTATGTAGTTTTACGCCTCATTACAATCTCGTTCAGACTCAGTTTTGCATGTCTAGTAGATGGAAGTCTTGTAGAGGTAATTCAACATGTCAAAAATTAGCCGACATTTAGAGGATCCTATGCACCAACAAAGAAAACGTTCCGCATTTATAAAAGTCAGAGTGATGTTAAGAAAACTTTGAAAGGTCGCATTATCCAACTTTCATTAAAGTCCAAATATTTCACTTGTAAAAGGATTGACGAGTCATTCCTTTCCTAACTTCGTCACTAGAGTAATTTTATGAGGCCTAATTTTATGTGCCACTTTAGTTAGCACAGTATTTTAAAGCCATTGGATTAACTAAAAAAAATCCCAATATTTACAAAAATGAACATGCTCTTTAAAAAGGTAGCAATATTCTCTTAAAAATTCTCTCATTTAAGTAGTAATCAGTTTGCACATTTCGCATTTTATTTGGTTGTTGATTTATTTTCTCTTATATAAAAATGTGACATTATTTGTACTATGGTACAATTACAGACATCAGACAGTAAACTAATATTTACATTTATACTTCGAATGATATAATATATGAATTTAAATTGTCCTTCAAGCTTATACATGTAACTGCACGTCCAAATTAAGTGTGAATTGAAAACAACCTGTATTAATGTGCATCCAGTTTTGATGTCTTTAACAGTGTATTCTAGATAATTGGCGTTTTACAACATTAACCTTACAATAAAGGATTTATGCATCATGTTCAGTTTTTGCGAATCTTGGTATATTAATATGCAATGTTTTTATTACCCGAAATTGTATTTTGAACAAACAAATTAATCAACTATGGTACAGAATAAACAATGAAACGAGTATTGAACTAATTTGTATATCGACGATATATGCAACGATTGCGGCGTTAAAATGTTTAGTTAATGATGTAGGGGTCATTGATAATAACTAAATAACTTCATTTTTTTTTTCTCAAAAGTTTTCTCTTGACAACTCCAGATTTTATTTTAGGAGGATTTTAAAACTGCGTCGTTATTATGTTTTAATCGTAAATCCATCTGCTGGGTTGTTGACATCAGCAAGGATTTAATTTCCTCGTTCCCTCATGTCAATATTTGCATGGCCTCTTTGACTTGCACTGGTATACTATTTGGACGGTCCAATGCGCCGCAACCGAAATGAAAATATTTTCCCATTAAGTGTTGTTAATTAGCAAGTTGACCTATTTTGCTGTTCTACAAGCTATTTGTAATTCTTTCGGCCTAATTTTAAGCGGCTGTAATCAATGTATCGATTTGCTCGTACATATAAAAGTGAGACGACCAACGAAATTACAAAAGGATATTCTGAATTGAACGACGCAATTACTGTTGTTATTACTTAGGGCTTAGCATTTGACTTTAGACACCCTGTTATAATTACGGCTAATATGCGTGACTCTTCGTCTAGTCGTCCATAACTCTTGGTGCAAAGGAGAAACTTTTATCTGCGGATCTTGTTCGGGTTATGGGAATTTCTAAACCTGCTTAAGTCTATTTATATACTTTTTCGCCATGTATAACTTGGCAGAAGGCAGCGTTTGTTTAATCGTGGAAATCGATGGGGGGTTTGAAATGCAAACTCGACGCTAAATAGACCTAACTGGTTGTGCGACAACAAATAGACATCTAATTGTCGCATGCAAATAGGCCTGCGGAGACGAGTTCTTTGCAAATCTCATAATTCGTTATTATTACAAGATATTACTCGCTTATCACCGTTAAACGTATCTTTGGAAGCTCGAGGTTTCACCTTATGTAACATTAATTAGATTTTCTAATTAGCTGCGTCTTGCTGCACATTGCCTCAGGCAACAATTTGATTCCTCATTGAGAATACAGAACGTTATCTTGTGACCGTTGTTTAAACAAACTTATGGCCTTTTGCGAATGGGCTATGAACTCGCACATTTGTTACCTGGGTTACTCGTTAAACAGAAATATACTGTGATATTTTTTATGATAAATATGATGCTGAATCTGCAGTCAGAATGTATTATAGCCGCCATCTTGAATTTCCAAGTAGAATTGGCGGGATGTGTAGGCGCAGCATCACCATCTGTCGACTTTCGGTGTGCAAAAAAAAAAATCGTTCCTTTACGTATATCTAAATGAAAAGCAACTGAACTGGAGAATATGACAAATCTGGAAAGTGCAGTCTTTTGTAATGGCTTTTTCCAATTTTGCATAACATAAAATGATACGGTCCTAACTTGCATGCGACTGACTGTAAATGAGTTGAAAACTCATTAAAATAACTTCAGAGTGATTTTATTCTGGAGTCTGGTTCAACAGTCATGCATTTTCTGCATAAAAAAACAGTCTGGATATTTTTGAAGAAAAAAAAAGTTTCATTATGTTAAGATGTAAGGAATTCAAATTTGCTGGAAAATTAATCGAAATAATGTTATTTTTATTTTTTGAGATAATTCATTTTGAATAATATGAATTCAACAGTAAAAAAAAGGAATGGAAGGAAGAGATTGGTTAAGTTGGCATTTGCAGATCAGTATATAACCTACTCTGATCAGCGAAGAATATTGGATCAGATGAATTGTGAGGTTCAACTGTACCGATTTTTGTTTTTTCTTAATTATATTACATGTTTTTCCGCTTCGAATGGATTTCTTTTCTTTATGGTACTATTTCCAATATTTCAATATACTGCAGAGCTTAACGCTTTCTGTTTCAACAAACAAACTGCATATAGTGTTGAAGGTTTGGGAGCCAGGACTGAAATGCTATATATGAGGTAAATTGTTGACTGTATGGAGAACTTATTGATTGGAGGCACACTGCGTATGGCGAAAGAGGGGCATGCAGCAGCTGCCGAAATTTATGAGAATTTCATTTGAAAGATTGGTGAGATTGAAAATTCAGAGTATAACACCCTGGAAAAATTGCTTTTCAACAAACTCTACACGTGGTGAGCAGAGGTTTTTAGATATGGAAATCTCTTCTAAGCAATCAATCGATGACGGCGTCTAACTATCATTTCCTACTCAATTATATCGAAAACCGTCTAATGCAATAAAAGTGGACCGAGATGACCCTCTTTGTGATCCCGAGCGTCTCCCGCGTTTTCGTTCGAAAACAAAAATCGATTTGGAAGTGAAACTAACAACACCATTACTGACACTCCATAAAGCAAATTAATGGCCAAGTCTCTATGGAGGAAGAAGAGTACAGAGGAGCAAATTAGCACCAGTAAATTACAAGCCCTGACAGGGGCATAAGGATGAAAGGGTTAAGTGCGAAACAAGGACCATTCCGGAAGTGGCCACATCCTCACTTTCAACAATGGATTGGTCGCAAGTGGGTGCCATGCGTGAAGCAGTTGGGTCAGTCTGATATGGGGGAATGCGTATTCGAAGTTTGGAGAAGATTATACTTTAAGTATACAGCAAATTTAACTTCTAATTTAATTCTAAACTCGATTTAAACAATATGAACGTTGTGGTTAGGAAGCAATACCATCATATATAAGAATGTCCCAAATTACTGTATAAACGTCTAAATCTGGATAACGGGAGCACATATTTGAATGTCCAGGGTGTCAAGTAACCTGGAAACTCGGAAAAGACAGGAAATGTGCTTGTATTTTTATTGCCTTGGAAAAGTCGGGAATTATGCTTGAAATTTATGCCAAACTCCATTTATGGTGGAATTTATTGTTCGCATCTAAAATTTGTTATAATCGGAAAAAATTGTATATAAAATACTAAAACCTATTTTTTTCAAAATCTCTAGAAACATTTTCAGATTTTTTTGACAAATATTGTGATAATTAGTCATGGGAGGGATCCTTTAAAATTGTATGGTAGTCTTGAAATCTTTTGAAATTTGCTTGATTTTTTTTCAGCAACTTTCTTTGACATCTTGTAGTCCTTGTTAAACAGTAGCTTATCTTTTTTAGATTCTTACTTATTTGAGGCTAATAAATGAGCATTGAAATAATGTTTTTAGAATATATATAAGCAGAGGTGCTGAAGTAATGAAATCGTCTATCTTTACCCACGTCTTTCTTGGATACCCTCTCATTTCAAAATGTTATACGAACTCAAATTCTAGAGCACATTGGCGCAAAGGTATACTATACAGTGCAAGGATTTCGCTCGGCTTAATTGCCATCGATCTGACCACACCGAAATCACATTACTCACTAATTGAGTTAAGGTTTGTGGTTGTTCATACCTAGATTGCATTCGGCAGAAACATATTGTTTCGACAAGTTTTCTATTCATTTCGGATAATTTTGCTGGCGATGTTGATTACCATGTCCAGTTTGGATTATTAAGAGATACACTGTGGGTTATTGAAACGCATTATCTCAGTATGCGGTAGATTTGTTGTGTATGTCTGTCATGCCATGATGCGTGTCCAAAATGGTCATCCTAATCTGTTATAGTGTGGACGCAACTCCAAAGAAGAATCATATATGGTTCATCGACTTTTATTAAATTTTCAATTGACGAAGTTTATGCAATTTTGATGTTATTATATTGCGCTATGCAAATAATAGTGAACAATACAAAGTTTCGTAAATCGTCGTAATCAACGTGGAAAAGGGCCATAGATGTGGCCTATGTGAAAGTAAACCACGAACGCACTGATGCCTAATTAATTGCTAGATAATTAAATAGCACGAAGCGTGTCATTTGCAATACGCTGGACTTGATAAAGTTAATTTAAACTATTTGAACAGTGGATGAATTCACATTACGATAATGCTTGGCTAACATTTAACCCTCCCACCCTGGACATTTATTATTTTACAACAGTATATAATTACTGTAATGCCCTATTGTTTTCAATACTGCAAGGACCGTTTTATATTGCATAATTCCCTATTGGCTTGATGTGGAAAATCGTGCATAATTTGGATTTTTATTGAATTTAATACAGTTGTATATACTGTATGCTTGTATAAACCGATAATTGACAATAAAACCATTGTGTTATTTATAGCTACACGCTTATTATTGGAACGTAAGGCAATCTTTATACTTACTAGCTAAACTATTGTCCATTATCTGGGTTTTTATATGAGAAATTTCACAATTCCGATTTTAGTGAGATTTTAATCTCTCTTAAAGATACCGAAATAAAAATAACATGTTGAGGTAAAGCAATATGTCGTATTAAAGCTTATAGTACATGATACTTTAGATATTCCTAACTATAGTTTTGTATAGGTATCTAATTTGATTTCATCATTCCAAGGTAATCATGATGATAGCAGTCTCAATTACAAAAAAAGCACAAACAAAAAAAAAACATAAAATGGAATAAAGCGCTGATTTTAATTTTATTTTCGCACTTCTGTAGTCGGGACATGATAACTTATCTAGGAGTTATCATTTAGTTAAATATAGACACTTTTTTTGGCAATATTGACGCCTGTCATAAACTGTATACGGTTGTTTTACCCATGTGAGGTCAATAGGACACCACTCGTGGGAATTCTTCAAGAATGCAAGCGTAACCTGCACATTGGACAACTTCGATCCAAATTATACAATTTGAAATTTCCGAATGTTCCCTAGCTCATGTTGGTGATCAAATAGTCTTCTGTTTGAAGGTACTAATTTTAGCTTTCTTGGAATAAAACTTATAGAATATTTTTTGTTAACGTTATTGAAAAGTTTTTTAGAATATACGAGCGTATGACCTGATGTGAAAAGAAAAAAAAACTTCAGGAACTTATTAGAGGAGAGAAAGAACTAATTTCTAATTTCCTTCTTGTGGCTTCCCCTTCATGGTGTATAATATTCATGTAGCTTTCATATACGTATGCAATTATAATTTTGAATAGCTTCATGGCTCAGCATGGCTCTTAAGCATGTTCTGTTGCAATAATTTCAGAATGATTTGATCATGTGTAGTTGGTTATTTGCTCCTATTTGGGTTAAAGCCATATACAGTATATTGTTAAGCTATAAACGGTTTTTTTTATTAATTCAGGGGGAATAAATTTCTCGATCAGTTTATTTAATTTTCCAGGACAATAAATCCAGATAAAAAAGTTCCAAATAACGTTACAAATATTCAATGGTTAAGTAGAGTATTTTTCACCAGAATGATTTCATTGAAATCGACAGCATACTTCCTAAGATTCTGAAAACTAAGATTTGCAACGCTGTAGGCACAACAATTTCTTGAACCTTTATTTTCACAAATTTCCAAAGATGCGCATATGCATGTACTGTAGTTAGAGCACATTACCATTGTAGGAAAGTCTAATTTCCACGCAAGTTTCGTTGTTAACGTAAACACACTTTATATGCAGTATTTGACTTTTTTTTTAGGATTTCTTGTTAATTCGATCTTATTGTTCGTTCTCTTTTTCGTGTTTAGTGAATTTGAATTCCTCGGAGGCAATTTCATTTCCTCTCCCTCACACATTGAAAACTGATGCCTGCCATTGGAAATATTCTTAAGTTTAATGATGCTATATAGTGCACGAAGAAAATAGAAGGGATGATAAAAATGAACGCTTATAATCTCTCGGGATATGATTGATGAGTCTTCTAGAATAGCTTTCTGTTTGTGGTCACCAAAGGTCAATCAAGGCGTTTGCAAGCAGGCGCCACCCAAACGTTAGGCATTTCCATTTTGCAGTGTTTGACACGGTGGAACCCCCCATCAGTTTTTCTATATTATTCGGTGGGCCAAATCCTCCGCCCTACGCACTTTCTAATTCCATTTTCTCAGTTTTCTGTCTTAGCCCGAGCGTGCTGACATTAAGGAGCGAGCCAGAATGGGGCTAAATTATACAGCCTATTTATCGATTAACCATTATCTACCTAATGTTTACGCGTATGGTTTCCGTATGTCAGTGGACTCGCTCTAGACTCTACTGTCTTAACAATGCTTGGATTTCCTTCTAGAACCAGAGAAAGAATGTGCGAGCTATTATAATAGACAGCATTTCTAGTGGAGAAAGGAGATTTCTAATAGAACGATTAATTACCCAGATCAGCTAATCGATCATTAATCAACACGAGAAGTTTACAAAATAAAATACTTGTAACAAGCAGTTCCCTCATCAGGGTTGCATATATACAGTGGAACCTCGCTTAACGAGCAATATACATTTTTAAAAAATGACTCGCTTAACGAGCGTTTGTTTCGCATAACGAGTGACGTGGATAGGG
>JAUJYV010000764.1:0-28778 GCA_033995625.1 Ophyiulus pilosus
GCTTTGAGATACGAGAAAATTGACATACGAGCAAGGTTACGGAACGAATTAAACTCGTATCTCGAGGTATCACTGTAGCTGCTTTTTTATTTTTTAAAAAAGTCGAAATAAGCTGTTTTACATCGTGTGCTAGTCCAGGATATGTCTGTCACGTTCCTCTTAGTCATTGATTGCACTAAGCCTGACGATGAATATACCATATTCACATCGATACACTCCCACAACATGCATGAGTAAAATTACATAATCGTCCATTCCAAGTATTATAGCTTGGATACTGTAACTGACCACTCACAACACATCATTGCTGCTCGATTTTCAAAAGGTTAAGCTTCACTCACCTTTCCTTATCATTTTAAATGTCCACCCCCTACCCTGTCTCCGTCGGGGGCCTGGCCTCTCGGATTAAACCTCACCCAAACAGAATCTCACTGACCGCCCGTGGTGAGCCCCGGATGCACCCGGCAGTGCCGCAGTGTGGTCATCCGTCACGAGTCATACTCGTATGTGCTTTTCTTTAGCACGTGCTCAAGAACGCTTTGAAAACTCGAAAGCTGTAACGCAATGTTCAGATTCAAGCTCAACAATGCCAACTTCTGAGATACAGTTTTGTATTTGTATTAATAGATATAAAGAGTGGAAGGAATACGGTCGTGGCCGATTTTTAGAGGAACTATCATGGCATTTGCCTGGAAACAACTGTGGAACACCGCGACGACCACAGTCATGGTACCACTACCCACATAGCTCGGTGGGCATCTTATCCCTAGTACAGACCAGAGCAAACATGAAACTGAAACAGGGTTTCCAAAACATGTTTATGATAAAAGTTTGCTCACAAGATTTCTGTACAAAGCTTTCATCAAACATTTTGCCAAAAAAGCGTGTTTCCAGAAAACATTTCGGTGTTCGCTCAAGAGAAGGTCCAGATCAAAGGAAAAAATGTTTGCTGTTTATGGCTCTCCTACTATGACGCCCCATGTGAGATGCCAGTTTTTGTTCATATATAGTATACAGACCTTGGTAAGAGCGCCATGAACAGCAAACACTTCCTCCATTTCGAAATGCTTTTTTCATGTTGGTTTACATAAACCCTGTTTCTGTTTCGTATACGTAATTGCTCTGCATGGTCTGCACTAGGCATAAAGCCAGGTTTCCCCTGAAGGCAACACGCAAACGCCAAACACTCAAACCCAAACCTGAAACAATGAATCCGGCAACATGTTGATGAATGCAGAGGTGTAGCCACCAAAAGTTGATGGAAAAAATGAACAGATATGCGTCCAGTTTATGGCGCTTTTACCAAGACGTGTACACTGTTGTCAGACATATTGTAGACCTCATATTTGAGCCGACGGCTGAGCATGCGCAGTAAAGTGGCAACATTTTTTCTCTTTGATATGCCATAAATTTGCTCAAACACCACGGTAGGCATACTTTTTTCAGCAAACCATGTTATCTCAACATTGTTGTCTCATATTGTCTTTGGTGGAGACCCAGCTTTAGAGAAATAAGCAGGGGGCACTAGCACCCTCTCAATGAGTAGTTGGCGCCTTTCTGGCACCATTTTGTTCCACCACTCTCTTGCCAGTCCACCTCTACCCTGAGGGACAAACGTTTAAGTAAGCTGATACCGCAAAGACCTGGTATATGGACTTTTACACCCTTCCATATGGGATTCTCATACCGACAATAGGGTCCTATATTGAGTTGAATTGAATTGAATGCAATGTGCCTATGCCTATTCCAGCCACCTAAGGCTAATCATCCAACTACTTGTAGTTACCTTATGCTGTTTGTTATTGTTGTTCGACCATCGTCAATTGAACACATCTCTCGTTTATCCTGCACTTTCAGGAATTCTTGGACATGCCAAGTTCCCACTAATGCAAATTTCGCCTTCATTGCGAAGGCGGCAAGTACGTCAAAGCTTTGAAATGGTCAATCAGTTATGCAAATGGCTGGAAAGGTCCTACTGAGCTGCGAACTTGCAAATGCGGTGATTCAGCCATAGGCGTGAGGTGGAAGGGCGTTTGTGAGCTTTTCATACAGTTCCGTTCCACTGACGACCGCTGGTCGAGTGGGTGTGAATCGCAACCCACGCTTACCAATGCGATATGCGTGTGGTCCAAACACAGGGTGGTAATGCATACACTTTCAGGTAACTTCTATAAATAGACGGGTCAATGGGGGTATGGCGCGTATACAGGGTGTCTGTCAACTTGTCATCGCAATCTCGATGGACAGGGGAGGCGGTGCCAAGGTGAACCAGGGCGGGGTATGGTGTTCATTGGGATCTGCTGACCATCTATCTTTTCTCTTTAATGAACCCCACGATAATGAAATTTAAAAAAATGTCACGTTGACTCATGCTAAAACTTGATATTTGCCCTACATAAATTAAATAGTTATAGAAGTTGTTTTATTCTAAAATGTTAGACTAAGGTGTGTTATTCCTAATTAACATTTGTTAAAAATAGTCATAAATTGTTCAAGACTACATTGTTAATTAGCTACTTTTAAAATTGCCTATAATGTGGAAATTTTTCAAAAAAGTAAGAAAATGTGTTTTTTTGGCTTATACTTTTTTTGGCATTTTATTCTTTATTAAAACATCTAAAATAATGGACAGAATTTGTTCAAAGTTTCCCAACACGCAAAGTTTCAAGAAAATTTCACATGCTAAACATTTACTTAACAACATATTAGTACACGTCTTATTAGTGTATACAGATAAATTGCCAAAAATAAAAAAATTGGCTAAGTTTTCAATATAAGATTTTATCTCAAGATCTCAAGAATACTTGAAAATTGTAGACAATTTTCGACTTTTTCCAATACCCCCTCAAGTATACCAGTATAAAAACATACACTACTCAAGGGTAAGGTCAACCGGTTAACCATACTATACACGTACCAATCCTGATAACCCGAGATACAGTAAATGCACCAATTTTTATTAACAAAAGGTTTCGTATTTCTTATGTTTGCAAACCGCTCTAATTTGTCATTTGCATTGCTTCACTTTTTTCATTACCCTGTTTCATTGTATCTGGAACGTCTTTTCCAGTGGGGAACCAAAATTAATGACTAGGGGTCATGGAGCAGCAGCAGCACCACCGCCTGTTATAAGGATGGATTTTTTTTCTTATAAAAAAACTGCTAAAAATAATGTGCCTTATACGTTTTTTTGCCAAAAAAAAAATAATGATAAAAACTTTAGTAGCACTTTGGAGCAGATTCTTTGCAAGCATTTTTAATCAACCGTTCCAGACGTCTACTTCCATTACTCGGAATTTCTACAACATAAATATCCAATATAAAAAAAAAAAAAAAAACGTGTGAGAAGTTGTTACTCGAGTATTTAGATTACTCACGGGCAAGTCTAGATCTGGAGCCTTCAGGGCGTTCCACCGCAATAAAACCAAGGTAATGGTTAACGGGCTAAGAGGTTAAGTGGAAAATTGGGGGTGAAACGGGACACCCTGTATGGCGTTCCGTTCCAATGGATACAAACGCGTCGTTCAACATTATCCCATCAAGGGTTTGATCAAAGCGATTTCTTAGACAACCGCTTATGTATCTATTGACCGCAATTATCCTCACATGTCAGATGCATCAGGGGTCATTGCTTGCAATTAGGCCCAGCCATGCAATGTTTCAACGAATTTTCCTATAGGCACACGGACTGAAAAAAGCCATAAACCAATAAAACGTCATCAGTGAATGGCGATGGCCGACGGTATCTCAAATCTGCATTTTTTTTTGTTGTTCCAAAAATTCCAGAGTTGATTTAAGCATGAACGCAAATCAGCAACGGCTCTATATATCCTGTTCGAGACTGCCTTTTGTGTTCCAAAGAGTTCATGTTCGCTTAAGAATGCGGGGGAAGCATTGTGTGTTCGCGCGTTCCAACGTGAACACCGGAGGCTCGAGCTAATGTGAATGACGTTCAAATGTATGATGAAAGATGACGAGAAACGCCCTTTTGATCTCCGTGAAATCTGTCCACGCTTAATCTACCCCGTGTAATTATCGCATTAGATGACAAATGGGCATAACAGGATGCTTTCAAATCTACTAAGTAGCCATTAAGTGGACAAGTGTCGCCGGGGTTGGAGGACCCACTCCTCCGCCGACAGCGTTTAGGTGTGGCGACACGTTGTCCCCTTCGAGATTATTATATTTGAGGACTCACATTACATGAAGAAATTTTCTTGGACCAATGAAAGGTACAATAGATGTATCGTATAATTATAATGACGTAGAATTACATCCTTCCTTGTTTTCAATATTTGGGGTTACGTTCAGCAGCAGTACGTGAAACGGAAGTGTAACGGCTGTGAATTGGTTCATGCGCCGGCTAACGGCTGTGGATCGGCTTAAGCGGCTGTGCAAGCCTTGCTTTAAAAATACTCGTGGTCGTGTCAATGCCAGAGCCCAGTCGGTTTTTACAGGTATTAATTACTGTTACATGAACTGTAGAAATTTTTTCTTTGAATCATGTGGTAAACTCAATTTCTATTCTCTGTTTCAACAGACAAGTATGTTTGCTTGAATTATGCTCTGTTGAAACTAAAAATTGAAATTCTGACAGAAATTCGGCTGAATTTCCGAAATGGCTAAATCACATGGCGATGTAGCCTTTTTTGGAATATAGCCAAGACGTGACCAATGCTTCTCTACCTCTTCCAATTAATATAGTTACATGGCCCATGCGCAATGCATCGTTAAGATGTTATGGTACAAGTCTTAAGACCTACAGACTGTAAGATTGCATCTTAATAAATCTTTTAAAAACACATTAAGGACATACATACTTTTTTACAAACAAGTACATACACATTTTTTACAAAGGGCGCTAGACAGAATCGACTACACTCAGTGGATAGTTTATTAAGAACACCTATTTAATATCAATTTGGGCCTCCTTTGGCCTTAGCTGCAAAAAGGATAAGGTAAAGACTCTATATTGTCTAAAAGGTTCTTAAAGCGTTCTGGAGGCCTGTGAACTAGTCTACATTTTTTAATTGAACTGCATGATTTCCACCTCATCCCTTATAAGTTTAATTGGGCTGAGGATACAGAACTTCTTACAAAGGTCCATTTTATTGAAGTTTTGTTAAGCACCTTGAAATGTTACACCAGTGTATAACAAGCAACTGAACCTCCAAAGGTTCTATTTGATAAACTGTACAGTATGCCAAAATCAAACGACATAATTATATCGAGTTTAGCATCCCATATTGGGGACCCATAAGGTTATGACATTTCATTTCAATGTATTATTTAACAGAAGAAGAAGAAAAAAAAACCACTTTCTGCACCTAATAGATTTTGGAAAGCTCTAGTAAACCAGTTCCACAGCCATGCAAATCCGGTGTCCAACCTTTCTATGGTGTCACCAACGTATCCGTGCATCAACCCCGAGTTTAAGAACCCACAAGGGCGAAGGTTGACCTAATGATTTCGCGAATTCGGTACCGCAGTCCCGTCGCGGGTGAAATTGCCAATTAGGCGGGATAAAGAAGTCCCATAATGAGGCGAGGAGGCAGAAAAATGATACCAAACCAGAAGCCGACACATTAGAATTCTATCGTAAATATATGTTCCCCCAGGAGACCAAGGGGGGAATTTCGATAAAAAATAAATAAAATAACATGGAGTCAAAACTGATTACCGTCGAGATTAGCAGGTAGAATTTATTGTCCGCATGCGTGAGAGAGCTCTGCGGTGGACCACATGGTGACCCACGTGAACCCGGCATCACGTGACAAACTGGAACCAGATTCGTTGCTGTCACCTACTGTATTTCCGCCTGGATGGACGAGTGCAACGAAATGTGAAACCGAAACCACGATGAATTTCAATTGCCTCACCTTCGCAAATTAATGCCTCGTGAAATTTCTAATGAAGTTAGGATTTCGTGAGATGGTAGTAAAATGACGGGTGGCAGGGTGGAACTGGGAAGGGGAAGCCAACCCTGCACGAGCATCCGTTGTGCATGCTCAGCGTGAACTCCTTTGCTATGCAAAGTAGCAATTATGGGGGTGGGCTTACTTTCTCAGTTTTCCTCAAAATTAATTCTCCTGCGGAAATTAGGCCTCGCCTCGGTGTCAGTGCGTGTGTTTAACTCTACAAACTTCACGAACGTGAAAAACTAATCTTCCCCGTTCTCCCACTCCTTTAATTCGTGGCTCCCAAATTTTGTCTCCTGCACGACTACCTCTTAGCTTAAGCTGCACCCACTCCTGACATTAAACAATACTGTATAATCAAGTTTGTCCACCCAGGAGTGACATCTCAAATTAGTCCAATGAGACATATCTCCCATTCAAGTATTTACCCACTCCAGCATTTCATCAATTCTAAGACGTCATGCATCGATTGTAAGACGCAGTACCACCAACAGAAAAAACTTTAATTCTAAGAAAAAATATATTTCTTACAATATCTTTTAATATTTATCTTTTCAATTTACTTTGAACAACAACAGGTAAATACTCTAAATGTAAACATTAGTCAATCAACACATGAGGATGGAACGTTCAGGCGCGTCATTTCCGGTGTAATATTATTTGGAAAAATATATGAAAAATATTCAGCTAACGAAAAATATAGATCTGGACGCGCCATATCCTTAACCACATATAAGTTTTTTGGTTATATGTATCCAGATGTAGAAGACAACGACGTTTCCAAGTCGATGAATACACGACAATTGTCGTCTGGATTGCACATGTGACACCCGCGATTCTACGACGCAACCTATTTTAGATTTCGCAGTGACATTAACGTTAAAATAGGTGGGGGTAAATTCTACAAAATTTCCAAAAATCTGTGGTGCACGATTGGGATGCGCATGCAGACAATGTTTTTAATGGTTATTTTGCTTCCAGAAAAACATACTATATGGGAAACCATTTTCTCTGAAACTGATCAATTTCTGGAGAGAAAAACAATTTCAGTTAAACGTGCTTTTGTCTGGTGAAGGGGTGACAAATAGATGGCAGCTGATTTTAAAAGAATTTAGCGATATATTCCTTAACTATCCTTACCTAAAAAAAACGTGCTTTTCAGAAATATTTTAAACCGTTAAATCACCTCAGCATAAATTTAACTTTCCGAACCACCATTTAAACTAGGTATGCCAGGAATCTGCAGATGCAAAACGGTTTAAATTTAGCACACCACTAGACTGTAAAACTGGATTTTTTGTACAATTGTCGCAAGCTTAAATGCCCAATTATGGGTATGATAAACTTTGCCATGCATTAGTAAAAAAATTCATCTGTAAGCTAAACCGTTAAGGAAATTTTTCGTATTTTCCAGATACTGACTGTCAATAATCAATTAATAGAAAAGTTACCGTACATTGCTAATTGAGTTTTTTCATTATTTGCAGATTTTAAATTCCTTTACTAGACCAACGATAGTTTTCTATGAAAGGGATTACGTAAAAGGAGGAGATAATCAAATAGATTATACTGATCCTTACGCTCGTCATGCTTTTAATGTGATAACTAGTAATGTGATTGGGAGCAATAGAAATATAACCGACACAAGGCATCCTGGGTAAGTTCATTTGGATAATTTGAGCCAGCCAACGTTAACGAAACGATAACGATAACGAAAAACAGCGCTGGCGGCCCGAAATGTCAAGGACTACACTATGCGAAGCATGGCATTCCAATGCCAGTTCCGGGCCGCCAGTGTTTCTCGTTATCGTTATCGTTTCGTTAACGTTGGCTGGCTCAAACTCTCTAATATTTAAATACGTGCATTGACAAATTTACAACGTTTTGATATAAATTAAATATCAGTTCATGAAGTTTACGTCAATTCTCAAATTTGCATAATACATATTCGTACATCTTTACCAAATCCAATAAAGTTTGTTATAGAAAATTCCATTTTTGTATTTATGCAACATTGTGACAAATCTACTATAAGAATGTAAATTTATTTTATTTACTATATACCAAGACTGGCAGACAAATATGTGCATACCCTGTGCATTGATTCTTCAACACAGAAATGTTGTATACTCATTTCATCACATATCTAAAATCACTTAAATTTCTTCGATGAATAACTAAAAATTATTAATGAAAATAATTCAACAGAAATCACAAGAAATGAATTTTTACTGAATTTGTTCAGAGACAAAGGTTGTTTTCAGTAAGATGGCATAGTAAGAATGCACATTCATGCATAGTTGGAAAATATAAAAACTAAATGGTAATTTTAAGTGAAAATTAGTTTCAATTTTATATTTCAGATGTGGTTCTGAAACATTTGAGGTGGATTACGATCTCGATTTTCCCACGGTTAGCATCATAATAGCTTTTCACAATGAAGCGAGATCCGCACTATTGCGAACCGTGACAAGGTAACAACTGTATTTTAATTAAAAAATAAATACATGCATTATGATTAGAGGTTAAAACATGGCGGTTAAAAATTGCTAAATTCGTTTCAGTGTACTGGTTCGCACACCTCCAGAATTGGTGCAGGAAATCATTCTTGTTGACGATTTCAGCGATAAAGGTATGTTGTCATTTCATTTACATTTTCCCCATCGATTTTCGAGAAAATTTGGTGTGCTTTGATATCAAGAAATTTAAAAGGCTAAGCATTTTGGAACGTTCTCAAACTTGTTCTATCCATTTGTAATTCATGAACACCTGACATTAATGTTCAGTGTACATGTTAATCGCAATACAAATTCATATGTTTGAAAGTTTTGTTTTATCCTCTAAAGAGTTATTTAGGAGGTAAAATGGGGAACGAGGAGAATCCCAACATATCATTTATTTAATATCACAAGAACGACAAAGAAATGTGTACTTGTGCACATATTTCGAGATATAATATTGCTTGAATCGTTCATGTCATACCTACAGTATACTAAACAATATTAGGATAAAGTTGATAACATCGACCTCTAATGCAATTTGACAGGCAGTTTAAAACGCAGTCTACTGAAGGAACTTTCGGTTGTTTATCGATATGTGGATATTGGAAATAAATTTTGATGCATTTTCTGCAATTTTGTTTAGAAATGCATGGCTAGCTTAAGTGAACTTTTTCAGTCAGTTTTATATTAAAAAAAAGCCTGGCGTTTCGTCCACTAGGGCTTGATACAACCAATCATCGTAGTAATATTGTCTAAGTTGAAAAACTAAGTCACAATAATCGATATTCCAGTGTTTTTCAACCTGTTTCAACTAACGGTACGAGGCCGTATCAGCTGTTTTGCTGCACGAGGTTTTTTTCAGCGGCGCATGCTTTTCTATCTGTGCGTGCACACGATACGTCTCCGGTATCGTGTGCACGCACAGATAGAAATGCATGCGCCGCTGAAAAAAACCTTGTGCAGCAAAACAGCTAATACGGCCTCGTGTGAACGGGGTGTACCAGACCACATTTTCATTTCTCAACGAAAAATAAGCATTTGAATAAAATAATCTTTTCTATAGTTTACGAAAAATTATAATACTTTCTATATTTCCATATATTCTATTTGTAGTGCATATCATCCGTGCAATGGCCAATTTACTTATAAATTGTGTCAGTAATTGGAAATGTATTTATGAAACACATGATGACATGTTATTTTCTAGATGAAGTTACATCAATTTAATACACTTACATATTTAAATGCATCCCTGAACATGTGCCAGTATTGTAATGGCACAACGTAAGTTATTTAAGGAGAGTTTTTACCGATATAGGCAAACTAACGCCCCGTTCACACGATGCGGTTTCTTGACTAATCGGAAATTACGCTGAATAGGTGCAGTGTTCACACACTATTCAGTTTCGAATGTTTTGTGTTCCAATTTTCGAATTTTATCACGCGCGTCATTTTTTCGAATATTTTGTGTTCCAATTGCAAAAATAAACGAATCGTGAATTAATCCGTACACAAAATGAGACGTATCGTGTGAACGTGCAGATAGAAAAGTATGCGCCGCTGAAGAATTCGGTAAAAAACCTCGTGCGGCAAATCAGCTGATACGGCCTCGTGTGAACGAGGCGTTAATAGGGATAAAACAGACTCATCTACTAAAAATTATTTAATGCCAAATTAATGTTTTCTATTTGTAATTATTACTGTATACAGTTTGACTATAATACAAATATTTTTAACCAAAACGTTTTCGAACATCCCTCAAACTCTGTTAAAAAGACATTGCTAAGCAAATACAGTAGTTCATTTATCATAATGACAACTACAAAACATGTAGTATAATTCTGACAGTTTTGGAAAGAGAATGTTGAAAATCTAGGATTTATATTGCAGATAAATATTCAAAATTCCTTCAAAATTCTTTTTGAAAATTTAGCTGACCATATGTGGTGAGCATCCTGTATAATGTCACAATTATTTATTCAGTGCACTACATCTGGGTACCAGCTATAACCCTTGCACTTGTTTATGCTTTGTCGGCACCAATCCGATTAGCATCAAACTGGTTCTAAATGAAAGCTAAAAGTTTAGGAAATAAAGCATCATTAGAGGTATACAACTCATAACGGTTTAACCCACATATCAACTCTTTGGAAATTGCAGCACCTACGAGTTTTAAAAATCCTGAGCAAAATGCATGCTGCAGGGTGCCCATAAAACCAGTCAGGTTTTATTTTTAAAGTTCATAAAATGGTTACTGACGGTCACCCTTTACACAAAAAGGATTAACGGCAATTTTCGGCACCAACAGTTTCATTAAAGGAATCATAAAGCTAAATGTCATCATTTGTAAAAATTAATTCATTTTATGGTCCGATAAGATTAGAGAACGAAAACTGAAAAATTCTATATAAAAAAATGTTATATAAAATATATTGTGTTTCTATCGATTTTACTGATTTTTGAATAAAATAGAGAAAAGATCAAGCACGTGTGAAAGAGTGCCATGTATGTATATACATAGAAAAACTTGTCCATACAAAGCTGTCCATGTTTTATTAACATTATATCCAATTTTTAATAATAGAGAGTTTGAGCCAGCCAACGTTAACGAAACAATAACGATAACGAGAAACAGCTCTGGCGGCCCGCAATGTCAAGGACTACCCTATGCGAAGCATGGCATTCCAATGCCATTCCGAGCTGCCAGCGCTGTTTCTAGTTATCGTTTCGTTAACGTTGGCTGGCTAAAACTCTCTAATATGGTCCATGTAAAACTATATTTAACACATTTGTACCAGATCTGGAATTAATTTTGAATTATTTAAATGGATGGACGTTCAAAAACCTCACCACTTTATTACAATTTTTGTGAAGTTATATCGGGATGTAAATATTCCAAAGCGAGTAGTTTTCACGACCATTTTATTTTAAAATGTTCAACACATATGTACGTACTTCAAGTGTTCTTACAAATCCAGCACCTGATAAAGGCTGCATGTCGACACATTGTGCAGAACTTTTTTTTTAAATCAAATGCTCGTGAAAACTACTCGCCTCTTTAATAACTATTAGCCACCGATCATGCACTTGTTGATGAAACATGGGAATCTAAATATGTACGTCCATTATTTCGTAACAGCATCCGACGGAGAGCAGCTAAAAAACCTACCAAAAGTCCGGCTATTACGAAGTGAAAGTCGCCAAGGTAAGTAAAATGTTCAGACTACACCCAATTCAGGTTTTACACGGAGAAATGTACACCCTTTGATTTGGCTTTCTTGTCATGCATTCATGCTATGCAAGGTTGATTACATATACGAGATATCAAAATGTATTTATAACGTGGCGATTGATAATTAAATGTCGAAAATGCACCCATTACACAAAATTTATGATGTGATCCCAGTGGCGGCGGCCAAAATAAGTGGGGGTGCTGCCCCTGAAAATTGTGTGCGCATGCGCACAACAGTAAAACGGTCGGCACTGAGAAGGTAACGGTGCTCTCTTTCCGTCGCAGCCTCACGTGCAGCTTCCTATGTGAGCATGCGCCCAACAGTCAAACTTCACGCCGTTGGAACTGTGAAGCGCACAGTTCCATACAAAGATTTTTGTATAAACGATGGCTACTATAGTTATATATATATATAGTACAAGTTTAAAGAAATAATTAAAGAAAAAGGACTCATTGAGTCGTTATATTAAATTTCATCGGTTATATGAAATGGAAATAGGGGGTGCTGCAGTTCCACAGTGCCAATACGCGAGCCGCCACTGTGTGATACACAAGACTTCAAAGAAATTATGGATCACCTGAGATATATACTGTATTTATCATCTAAATTGCGTAAACCTAGTTGATTTTTTTCTGGAACGTATCCACCGTTTAAAAACAGAATTGGGCGTGCAGAGAATTAGTTTCACTTTAGGAATATCTACATTGCTAAAAATTTTGATTTTTGACAAATAGGTCTGATTCGTGGCAGGGTCCAAGGAGCAGATGCCGCAGTTGCCGAATACCTCGTGTTTCTGGACAGTCATTGCGAAGTGAACGTTGATTGGTTGCAACCCCTCCTGAAAGTCGTACTGGAGGTAAGATGGACAAATTTTGAAAAAAAAACCCAAAAAAAACCCCATAAAAAACTGCATATTTCAAACCTAACGTGACATTAAATTCAGTTTTTTACTCTCACAAGAATCCCCGAACTGTCGCTAGTCCAATTATTGACGTCATTGATGTTGATAATTTCGAATACAGGGGATCATCTTCAGAATTAAAAGGAGGTAGGTAAACCCGTTCATATCATGCAAAATTGCTTGATATTAGTAGAGAACATTTAGGCATTAATGTTTAATCTATCCACAACAATACTATGCTAGTCTCACGTTTGTTTAATACATATGGAATGAGTTTGTTGCAATTGATCATGCAAGAAAATTGATTATTTCGGTTAAAATTTAAACACTTTCCATGTTTATGTTATATAAACGATGAACTTCAAAATTAAGGACAAACTTATATACACAGTATGTAAGTTTGAAAACATTTACAGTTTTGTATATTTAGAAATTTAGTGAAGCCAACGCAGGTTGGATTTCACCTCCATACTACATGTAGCATTTCGTGCAAACCAAATATTTTTTGGAATGCATGTGCAAGTCATCTAATAATACATCGTGTTCATGTATTCAATAATAGTTTCCCCAACAAATAAAATACGTAAATTACATATCTTGTAATGCATTTCTTAAAAAAATATTCGGTAGAAATGCTGAGCCATTTTTAAAGGAGGATTTCGTCATTTCTTAGAAAGTGGAGATTACAAACCACTGTTACCATAATGGTGACCCCAAAATATAATAAGTATACTGTATTACTAGACATATTCTCACTAAGTTCGACGAACAAAGTAATCCTGAAAAACCACGAATTTTCTGCATTCGAGGATGTCCATAAGTCACGTTGACATTTATTATTAACTTTCCTCATTTCCTACAAATTTCGCTTATCTTTTATCTATTCTATAGACTTTAAGTATTGACATTTCCTACCTGAGAGTTATCTTAAGTCAGCACGTGACACAGTAGCTAACCAAGCCGATATTACGAATCTTCGGACTTGGTAATACTCATCTAAGCGAACGGTTATCATAACTATATTTGTTAAGTATTCCTGAATACATGCAAGTTGAAACATTTATCGATATATAAATATTTATCAAGGTTCAACACCTTAGATATTCATGGTATTTTACATCTCATTCTACTTGAATTCAGTCTGAGGTATTTTACCCAAGTTATGCAAATCAAAAAAACGAATTGGCTGTTATCCCTGCCATGTTTATTCGGTTATGTCAGGCCCGGATCCAGGCAGAATGGACGTTTCAAGGATGTTTCAGGGATGTTTCAGGGATGTTTCAGAGTTGTTGCAGAGATTTTTCAGGGATGCTTCAGTGAAACACAGTGACACTTTTACTGCAGGATGACTTGGGGACATTCACTGTCAAAGGGACCCCTTTCAATCTGCCTGTCTATAGGAGCATTCTTCCCTATCATATGGCATTGTATTGCTAAATATTGCAAAATATTGTAATGCTAAAAAATACTACTGTATCACCTGAGTAAGTGAGCACATGTTTTTGGGAAAATGGTTACCAACCTTCAATTTGTAAAAGCGCAATAGCTTATCGGGCATTATAACCACCGTGTAAAAAAAAATAGATGTGGGTGTTCATTTGTTTATCAGGATTTGTTTCCAATTTCCATATCGACCTAGACATAGTTCATGTCCCACTTCGATAGGTAGGGCCTATCCTTCAAAGATGCTAATAATAGCCTATACTTAATTAATCCAGGTTTTGACTGGAGCTTGCATTTCAAGTGGATTCCTTTGGACGGTGAAGAAAAGCGGCAACGAGTCGACACCACTCAACCTTTCAAGTAAGAGACAAACAAACTTCTATCAGAAAAAAAAATTGCCAATCTTATTATAGCTAATAGGCTATCCCAGCATTAACACTTCCCCGTTGTACCCAGTTGCACAACAAAGTTTCCATTTCAAGCATAAGTTGACCCGTTTGTGTTGACGTTGGCTTTCGTCTCACTTGTTAAGTTGGCGACTTGTTTGTTTTCCTGTTCCCTTTTTTTAACTTTGTTTTTATTTAGGTCCCCAACAATAGCTGGTGGATTGTTTATCATACGTAAAGAGTGGTTCGAGACGCTGGGCAAATACGATACCGGATTAGAGATATGGGGTGGAGAGAGCGTCGGTGAGGTCCATTGAAACTGCAGCATTCAGGGTGGGGACTGTCCGTTAAGTATGTCATGCAAGAATATTCCTTATCAGGGTGTCCAAGGGTAACTTACATTTTTTCAAGGACCCAGCGCAGAACTAATTTCCACAATATTTGTTCAAAAAAATTCCAGGGAGATCCAGATAAAATTACTTCGCGGACACATTTTTTTAGCATTAACTCAAATTTAACACGAATTGTAAGCATATTTCCCGACCTTTCCTGATGATAAAATTCAAGCACATTCCCCGATTTTAAAGCCAGCTGGACACCCTACGTCATTGCATTTTCCTCTCCAAATTTTAAAGTAGACCATGAAAACACTGAAGAAAAATGCAAATTCTCGTATACAATTTTAAAACAGTGACCCCATGACTAAATATATTTTAAAACTAATGTTAGCAGAATTAATCTTTCACTTTTACAACAATGGAGTTCATGGAGTTCAGTAAATTTGTTGGAAAAATATTAAGAATATTTCAATGATTTCAAAGCTCAGTCCTTAAATTTCCAAGCATCCCCTCTAACAACCAATCCCATATAGTATTTTTTCCAAAGAGTCTGACAATTTTTCTAGAGAATTTGAAGACATTTTTCTAGACTATTTCCGCATGACATACTTAATGAAAACCCCTTTATCACATTCGGGTTACTACAGGGCGTTTACTAAACTATATTTCCTCAGAGATTTCCCTGAAAACGTGGATGTGCGGTGGAAGTTTGCAAGTGGTTCCGTGCAGTCGGGTTGGACACGTGTTTCGCAAAAAACATCCTTACACTTTCCCTGGTGGAAATGCGAACACTTATTTAAAAAACTCCAAAAGGATTGCCGAAGTTTGGTTGGACGAGTACAAACGGTTTTTCTACGATGCCAGACCAGATGCCAAAAACAAAATCATCGATAGGCAAGTAAAGATTTACAGTTTTTTGTTTAAAGCTGGCTGGAGAAATTTCTTGTTCACAAACTGGTAATCGCTAGTAATTTTGAAAAACTGACAAGTTTTAGATGAATACAAACTGAACGCAAACTCATCAACTGCGTTATCAATTCATCAGAAACTGTTCATTTTTCAGCAAACACGGTTGCCAATAAGAAAGTTGTAATTTTCTAATAATTTATTGATCGCAAACAGATCACAAATTTTAAATTTTTAAGTAAACATGATCACCAGTTTGTAACGAATATTACAAACTTTTATTAATTAAAAAAAAACTACTATTAATTAGTTAAGGTTATGGAACAAGTTTCTTGCTCTTCCGAATTCATATTTGGCTATTGCCAACAATGGTGGTAACTAAAAACTACAGAATCACAATGGTTTTAATTAACTACATGTCTGAAATGAATTATTTGCTTGTTTGCAACAGACCTGACAAATGACTGTTTAAAAAATCATTGAAACAAACACCACAGTCTAGACTGCATGTAATACAAATAACACGTTAAAAATAGTAATCCGTATAACTATCAAAAAACCAGATTTACCAGGCGGGCATCCATGCCAATTTTGCAGAAAAAAGCAAATTGAAACATGCCCACGAACCCCATTTCAAAAACTCTGTTCTACATAAACATACATAGGTAAAATTACAGCTGGAACATTCAAAACATAATATACATCAAGGTGTTACATAACTCCTAACTCCCCTGTAGGCTTGCGGTTGCGATGTGGTTGTACAAAGAAGAATTGTACATCCAAAACATGCACCAATATGAGCCCTTTCTTTTACATTCCAAAGCACACTCGGTTTTGCAGAGCTTGACGCAGAAACCTTTTAAATTGGCCACGGAATGGAAAATTTGATGAAAGATCATTGCGGACCTGCGTTACTGGTCGACTTCATATAGCTTTACCCGGGACCCAGTGAAAGGAGCCTGCCGACCAAAGGCTGAAAATACTTGGGTGGGCAGCATCTAAGTCGAGTGATTGCACACACTCGCAGTTAGGTTAGAAAGCACTAACGCTTACCTCAAAGAAACAGTCACCAAATGCGACCAAAATAGTGAAAAATGTCAGCTTCTCAAATGTTCCCTTTGCTGACTTGTTCTATCTTGTGCCCAAACACGTCACGAAAACTGACCAATCAAAGAATCCCTAGTAGCCGTTCCTTACCCCTGAAGGCTTTGATCTGCTAACAGCTCCAAAAACGTTTTCCGACACGTTTGAAATGTCCGAAATTAGGACGGTGCGCAATGCATAATGTAAAAAATAAATAACCCCACAACTAAGATTCATAATCCCCTCCCCCACAACTACGACTCATTATCTCCCTCCCCCACAACTACGACTCAATCCTCCTCCTCCTCCCACAACTACGACTCATAACTCTCCTCCTCCCCCCACAACTACGACTCACATAATCCTCTTTCCCCCCCCCCCCACAACTACGACTCATAACCCCCTCCCCCCACAACTACGACTTAATCCCCCTCCCCACAACTACGACTCAATCCTCCTCCCAATCAATAATTAGATCTGTCAGTCCTAATTCGCAGTTAGGTTAGAAAGCACTAACGCTTATATCTCAAAGAAACAGTCACCAAATACGACCAAAATAGTGAAAAATGTCAACTTCTCAAATGATCCCTTTTCGGACTTGTTCTATCTTGTGCCCAAACACGTCACGAAAACTGACCAATCAAAGAATCTCTAGTAGCCGTTCCTTACCCCCGAAAACGTTCCCCGACACGTTTGAAATGTCCGAAATTAGGATCGACGGTGCTCAATGCATAATGTAATAAATAAATAACCCCACAACTACGACTTATAATCCCCCCTCTACTTCACAACTACGACTCATAATCCTCCTCCCCCATGTCTCATCTACGACGACTCACAGTCACCCCTCCACCTCTCCCAAGTGCGACTCAGAACGTGGGATTCTGAATGTTTGGAGTTTAGAAATGTTCATATATTCCAGACACTTTCGTTGCAATTTTTTTGATAAATATAGTGTTATTATAATTTCTTTATCAGCATTCAAGAACAGAGGGACTTGAGGCAGAAACTGGAATGCAAACCGTTCAAATGGTATTTGGACTACGTTTTTCCAGAACTCCAGTAAGTTATGCTTGTTTGAAGTTTCTCAACCGATTATTTCATTCGTCAGTCGCAACATTAATTCTGTTACTATGAAGTTGTAACTTCAACAAATATTTCTTCGAAATTCTTACAGAATACCTTTTGAGATACCCTACGCTATTTTCTACCAGGATTAATAATTTAACTATGGATTTATGTCAATTTATTTCATAACAGATTACCAAATGGGGATGATGTCGCTTTTGGGCAGCTAAAGCAGGGAGATGCATGTCTGGAAACAAGCAGTGGCACCATCAAATTTGCATCGTGTTTGTCTACCAAATCCCAGGTTTTCATTTTATTTAGCCATGTTTATTTATAATTTTTTTTTTAAAAAATTCGACGCGAAGTCTAACACCCGTGGTTTTTTTTTTTTTTAAAATACAGGAATGGGCCTACAGTAACAGAGGTGAAATTCGAAGTGGTGACAGTTGCCTAACCGCTAATCTAAAGCCACCAAGACCAACTGTAGTGGTTATTGCTAACTGCACCAGTAATAGTAATTGGCAACGGAAAAATCAACAGGTAAGACCGGTTAATGGACCTCACGCAAAGTTACGTCACTGAAGGCAGAATGTGCCATGGCTTTAATTGTATTGCATAAATAAAGAGAGCAAAAAAAATGTAAAGTTTCAACCTGTAAAAATGGCAAATTCGACAACGATTTGTCGGGAGGAGGACGTATTATAAATAGATGTACAAAGTCTTTTGATACATTTAATTCCATTCTCGGATTTTATTTTTGCGTTTCCAGAAGCAGAAGTGGGGTCGCCGTGCGCGTCAACTTATCCACAAGGAGTCCAATCTCTGCATGGATCGCCACGACCATCTTGGCCTTACCCTGTCCGAATGCAGGTCAAACGCTTATTCGCAACATTGGGATTTCACTGTGGAGTTGCAGACATACTTTGACACATCCGCAGTTTCATGAGAGCACCTTAGCACGGCATAGCAAAGTGCAACTCAAGTTTTTCCTAAAGTGGAAAAGTCACGTAAATTAATCACAGAGTGGCTATTCTTTAGCACGAATCGAATGGCACCAATGATGGTGCCATATTTTTGGCACCAGGTCCGATTCTGACCGAAGTCCGATTCTGGCTGGTCCAGACTTCCTCCATTTCTAACTGGATATGCGTGCCGCAGATGAATTGATGCCAAGTATCCACAACTGATACAAGAGTATTGTACTTTGCTAATCAAACCCAGTTGCGGTATGTCCAGCGGTCTACACGTGACAGTGACTAAATACACGGCCTTAATCTTAGAAAATAATGTCAGTGAACATGATTTTTTCCTTGTAATTCAGAAAAAAAAAATTACGGAGTTAATCAGATCTGGAAAATTGTATTTATCTAAAACATTTTTTTCTCCACATCAAATTATTCGTCTGCATGAGATCTGGATCATCAAACACAATTATATCTCCATATAGTCATCTATAGCTGGGTGGTCCAACACGTGCCTTATCCAGCAGTGTCGGATGTCTGTTATATCAGTTTCACAAAGTTGGGCGTGATATTTTCAAGTTTACGAAATTGCAGTTTGTACAGAAAATTGAATAAACCATGTTCGGGTATTCCCAGGTTTAGTGTCAACATTTAAGTAAAAGGAGCTTATTAGGGAACGTGTGTAAATAAAACTTAAAATAAAATTTTATTGGTTGTATATTACATTTCGTATTTCATTCAATTATTTCTGTTTTTCTACCAGATATCTGTTATAATGTTGCATAATATGACACAAACTATAGACAGTAAATGTAGTAAAAATAATGTTTGGAAAATTTTCATTTCCACAACATACTCAACTGTGATGTCAACATGTACATGTAAAGGTGAGTCTCCATTGACAACCCCAACCTGACAACACCCAAACCTGAAACAATGAATCCGGCAACATGTTGCTGAATGCAAACGTGTATCCCACCAAGATCTGTGACCGGACTAACGGTCACCCGACTTGACTCGGGTATGCAAATATGCGCGGGTTCGGGTTGGGTGACCTTTATTCCCTTCACAGGTCTAAATCCGGCATTTGAACCGACGGCTGCGCATGCGCAGTAAAATGGCAACATTTTTTCCCTTTGATCTCGACCACCTCCCCAATCGATCGGCGAAATGTTGCCGAAACCATAGTTCTGGCGACCAAATTACGTCATAAGTTTGTTCAAACATGACGGTAGGCAAGGTTTTAGCAACCTTGTTGCCTCGAATTCAATGCTGGATTAAGCCAGCGCGGGGCCGGTAACAAATGTTACCAAGAGGCCCTAGGTTTTGTATGATAATAAAATAAAACAACTTTTACAAACTAACTTTTCTCGATTCAATGTGAGCCAATTTAGAAATAACACTAGACAAATCAATTTCTCCAAGTAGATGACATTTAATGTTTCTGCTCTAGGCACGGGGCGTCCAGAAATGCGGGGCCCGTAGCATTTGCTACTTCTGCTATAAAGCTAATCAGTCAATGCTCGTGATGCCTGCAGTGGACTGATTTTTAAAAATATTTCGGTTTGCATGTTGCCTTCAGTGGAGATGCATCTTAAGATTAAAACTAAAATTATACGCGCCTTAAACAAGTGTAAACATTTACACGAGTTTCAGGACATTAATTTCATGTTTAAAAAAAACTGCCAAAAAGTTGGAATTTAAATTAAAAATGGTAACATACCCAAACGATAAGCACAACGTGCGCTTGACAGCAACAAAAGCAGCAAACTATGCAAATTTCGAGCACCAAACCTAACTTTAAGTGTTGCAGAAACAATCTGTATCAGATTGATAAAATCCAAGCAATCCGCATCATCAACATCAAAGTTGTAAGCTCACAATCACACTGCTTCGTGCCGAACAAAGATATGCCCAAAATCAAGGAGACCCATTGCATCAGGTCAGCCAGCAGCGCCATGAAGTTCAAAGTATCAACAAAAGTAACTGCGGATTGCAAAATTGGCCTCTGGCTATTTCGAGTAATAAAGTTTTTACATAACGCGACACATTGTACATCAAACATTTGCATAATTATGCAATGCAAACCACACTCGTAAATATGGTCCTGGTTGAACCCCTGAGTTAACCACTGATTGCAAAACTATATGTATGGACTATTTTCTGCACACGATGCAATGGCCATTAAGTACAGTGTACTTGTACATGTTAACTATGTCAATAGCCAGTACAGCATATACTCTTGATTGATTTAGCTTTTTATCCTGAAAAAGAACGAATCTGAAAAATACTGAATATTCATTCCACTTACCCAAGATCTCTTTCATGTTGGAAGGAATTAATATTTTCACCTTGGACGACCCGCCATGTGATGTCAAAATCCACCAGGAAATATCCACACATTAAAAGTTAATTTGAGTTTTCGGGAGATCCCATCGGGCAACATTACATAATGACAATAAACATGTGACACAAAGCCTTTGCAGCCAATGGTATACATTTTCCTAATTATTACGTTTCAAAATCCTTCTTCGCGGGTAGCAACAATATTAATTGTGTTAATTATATCCATGAACATTTTATTATTGTCCATTAATGTTATTAATTGCACTTTTTGGAGTCCAAAACGTTGTAAGAATGAAATTTCATTACATTAATTGGCTGCAGAGTGCAGAGGGCTTGTGTCACATGCTCAATATAGAACTAGCTAAATGAAGAATGGAGCAGTTAATTATATTATCACTAAAATGAGAGAAAGAGCAGCAGACATCTTCCCCCAACAGTTGAAATTTGACTACAATTTGCACTTTCTTGAAACGTACCGAAATTTAACTTCTCGCGGCTCATGGAAGGAGCACACGGACAGCCGACACTTAGTAAGCCTTAACAAATTAAACTTACCACAGAGTATCAATAAATAAGTCATACGTGGTCCATAAAAGAAGAGAAAAGGCAGGGAAAACTGATATGTGTTATGATGAGTTTAGATTTTACACAACATTTAGCAAACACGTTATTTCAGGTTAGCTGTCGGCTTAAGTTGTGTCGGCTTTTGAAGTACTTCGCATATCCACTTGATTGGCTGTTACAGTTTCGACATCAGCGCCATCTTGATTTACTCTCAAGATTTTTTACGATAGATATTTTTACGAATGCCGCGTACAACTTCGGTATTATGCGAGGGAACTAGTATTTCGCAGAAGCTAATTTGCAGAGTAAATTGTTAACACTACTTATCTCTGACACATATCCGAATGAATCATCGAGGTATGGGAAAATAATTTAAAAAAGATTTGGCGCCAAATTTCGAATCACTCCCGCCTGTGATGAACACAGTACGTTTCACAAATATGTTCCTGCGTGATGCCTGGACTCTGGACTCGCAATAGAACTTGCTAAATCCTTGTGGAAACATGCCAAAATATGAAAAGAAGTCACTGTGGTGATTTTGTGAACATGCAAAAAAATGAACGTTCGCAAAGTGGAAGCAGCAGTGACGATGAAGAAGGCTTCTTTCCGCGTTTATCTCTGAGGAAATCGCAGAAAGACTTGAGAAAGCCACCTGCACCTGTGATCTTGCTGAACAAGCCCCAAGTAAGAATGGCCTTCTTCGCACTTGGTTCCTATTTCACGCTAATACTCCAGTTCACTAACCGAATTTCATTATTAGATAACGCTAGGAAGAAACTTCAATGTGGACTACTGCATCGTGTCTCAGGCCATCTCGCGCCTCCACTGCGAGTTCGTCTCTTGCCCCACTGCAGATGGCAGCCCCATATGTGAATGGGAGGTGATAGACAAGAGTGGCAACGGGGTCTTTATAAACGGGATTAAAATACCGAGGGATGTAGGCAGCAAATTACGTGAAGGAGATGTGGTGGACTTGGCATCCACGGAGGATCCAATTGTATCATATGTGTTCAAAAGCAGGGCCAAACACAAGGAATCTGCAGATGTTAAAAGACTAAAGTCCGAACCTCAGTCGCATGAGCCAACGCAGTCCACGTCCCTGGAAGGGGAAACAAGCTCAGTGCCAGCACAAAACCTACCTGAAGGCCTTACTCCAGAACGGCTCGAATTGCGGCAGAAAAATGACGATCTTGCTGTGGAATTACAAAAGATGAAAGACATAATGAAGGAGCAAGAGATAGCGCTACGGAAGCAGTGGGAACTAGAACAAGTAATTGACATTTTCGACAGACGTCATATCACCATGTTTTTGTAATTACATTCCAGGCACTTGTATTGGAGTACGAACAAAACCCTATAAGTGAAATGTTTGTGTTTGTTAAGAAACCACTCAGTTGGCAGTTTTTAATCTTTTGGTTCTTGCTCCATTACATGTGTGACCGCCAGGTTAATACATATTGTATAGGCAATTGTTAGACAATCACGAGTTAATATGATGGTTTGGTTATGGAAAACTGTTAGTAATAACTAAATTGGTCAATTACCACTCTGCATGCTTCACCGGGATCGATCTGGGTGGTAATGGTATCTGGATGTACAAAAAAAGATGTACTAGATAAATTAGGTTGACAGTCAGTAAAACCAGCATTAAAGTACTGAGGGTACTTTTACTTGTCTCCTTGCTTATACAATATTTGTTAAAGTGTTATGATAGGGCTAAAGTTTTGAATCTAACTAACGCGAAACAATGAATTTGTTTGGTTTGCTTAGGAAGAAAAGAAAAAAGCCGAAGAAGCCCGCGCAGATGCGTACAGGAAAAACGAGATCTTAGAAGAGGAGAAATGGCAACAAAAACTAGCCGAATTAAATGCCAAACACATGTCTGCCCTAGAAGAAAAGAATCAGTTAGCAGAGAGGCTAAAAAGCATGCGTGATGATGACAAATCCAAAGAGGCTGAAATAGAGAAGGAGAAAGCGCGACTCGAAGAGGAACTCAAAAAGAAAGATGGCGAATGTTCTTCCATGCAGCAGAAGGTGGTCGAGCTGATGTCAAGAAACGAGGAAAGCGCTGCCCTGGCAATCAAAATGCGAGACGATGTAATCAAAAACGTCAACGACACAATGGAAATGGAGCTACAATGCAGCATATGCTCAGAATTATTCGTCAAGGTAACACTTACATCTTATTCAGATTGAATCCCAGCATAGGCGACGGTAAAAATGTGGGCGTTTTTTTTTTATAGGCAGCCACATTGAATTGTGCCCATTCCTACTGCAGCTATTGCATCAATGAGTGGAAGCAAAAGAAGCCAGAATGCCCAATATGCCGGCAGAAAATTGTTTCTGTCACACCTTCGCTTGTACTGGACAATTTCATCGAGAAAATTGTCGATACGCTAGACACGTCACTGAGGGAGAGGAGAAAAGAACTACTGGAAGAAAGAAACAGTAATTATTCATGAAATACAAATTTAGTTTTGAAACTTTTTGAAGGTCTTATTTTCGACTCATTTCTATTACGCACCAATATCTGATTTCGAAATGCCATTTTAAAATAAAACTTTCTGTGCAATAATTCCAGAATTGCCAGCACAAAACGTGACCAGAAACTCTGTGATCGTGCCTCCTGATCCTTTCCACGTGGAAGTAACTCAAGGCGCCAGGGCAAGAAGAAGACCAAGAGGTGGGGTTCCAGGCCGTGTAACAGCTCAGGTCCGCATTCGGCCGATACAGTTTCAAATACATTCATACCAAGACGCATTGCCTCGGCCAGGAGGACCACCACCTCCACGAGCGATGAACTTGTTCCCAATCAACTTTGGTAACAGACCGCCAATCAGGCCATTGCTTGAAGCTCCACCGGCGGCCCATTCCAACAATATTCCAATAGCGCCTTTACATAACGCCCCTATGCCGCCTTTCAACAGTGGTATATTAAGACCCCGCAACCCATACCAAAATCCTGTTCAGCCCATAGATGTATCAAGCGAGAGTCAGAGTGATGACGATGTTGATGTCGATGTTGTTTCTGTGCCTAATGGGTACTACGGAGGGCATGGCTTCTGTTACCGTTGCGGGAGAGGTGGCCACTGGGCAAATGGGTGTCCCTTCTGAGAAGATTTTCGTAATTTTATTATTCTGAAAACTCTGAACCACGCAGTGCTCTTGAGAGGCGCTACAAGTGACCGGTGAGCATCAGCAGTGGAAACTTGGAGTGGGGACTGATGCTTTTCGACAAGCTTACATTAGGCCTACTAGTATTTCATTGCCAATTAAATCCCGAGTTCAAAACTGACCTGATCCAGCACCGTTAACTTAATTTGCCTTTTCATTTGTTGTAACTGATGATTCTGCCAAACATAATGTGCCAGGAGTCAGATAATTGAAAAATATTTAAATGTCAATGTTAGAAATTATGTGTGAAGAGCTCATAAGATTGCATATGTTTTAAAGTGTTTTAAAATTGAAAAGGCAGTGTCATCAATTGCGTAACATTGCAGACAAAAAATACAAAAATTAAATTGTCATGTAGTTATTCAAATTAAGGGGAGCGAGCTTTATAGGTCATCCAGACTTATTCATAATTTGCATAATGGTTCAGCATTATTCTTTTAGAATGAAATACATTAACAAGAGTAATACAGCATGTTGATAACAATCTGTCTAATTATGGATAAATAAGTCTGGTTGACCTTTAAAGCATACTCCCTTTAATTTCAAAATAGTCAATCACATGATGAAGCTATCATGTAGTTATTCTTTTTTTTATAGAAAATTTTACGAATTCAACTTTTTTTTAAAAACGTGTGTACTAATTTATTGCAAAGAAGCAATTTTTTTTCTCTATAAGTAATTAATTATGATCATTGAAAAGCTACAGAGCATGCAGTTTTTTTTTAATATAAATTGTTTGTGGGACTGGATTTTTAAAAGAACTGCACAGACCTTGCAATACAACTTTCATAGATCACTTAATTCGGTGGCCAATTTTGGATGCAATGTTTTGGTATATGCAAACAACCCCTTGCATAAACCTATCATTAGTCCCATTTGACTTATTGGCTTCAAAAGCAAGTGACTTTTTGAAAAATGTGTGCAACTTTTTTGATCTGCAATCCGGTTGCACTCTCTGGTATGTCTTGCTGGGAGTTTTTTTTCTAACAGTCACTCATGTGTAAATTGTCATTACATTGTTCAGCAAAACCTTTTTTTCCCAGTAATTGTATCTGCTCGTCAGAATTTGTTGGGGCGTTATTTTTTAATAAACAATAATTCTGTACAATTAACTGTCTCTTGAGTTCTAATCTTTATCACCAATAAATTTGGCAATTTGATAAGGTATTATATCTGATAAGGCAAGCTAGAACATTTAGCTTAATCTGTGCAGTCAAAATTGGAATGAAATCAATTTGATTTTAAATCCTTTCTCTGTTAATGCATCAAATAGGTTCTTATCGGAATGAACATATATCTGATAACTTGTATCAGGGCCAACTAATGAAACTTACACAACCTGAAACATTACAAACATTTTTGAATTATATGGGGTTAGACGAGTTGGATGAATAACAATTATGGTATCTTGTTTCGATGCCAGAATTATAAAATGCACACTTCACACATCGACTCACCTGCATGAATCAAGTAAAAATGTGTTTTTCTCAGCAACCAAATGTCCGATTCTAAATCGGTAAAATGTGTTTTGTAGACAATTTATTCCTCTTTATAATTCGCATAATTTACATAAAATTCCTGGAGAAAAATGTTGAACCTAAATTTGCATTATTTATGCCATATTCATTGTTGTACCCCTGTAGCTGTAAGTGTTTCTGAATGCAATTTGATTTTCAGAGCTTAATGAACACATATCCAGACATTGTTAATTAATGGTTTCTCGATAAAATGACCACTCCACCAAAAGTAGCCACACAAGTTGCAGGCTATTCTCCAGAGAAATTCAGCAGAAATCCTTTTCACACTAGGCGATTTATAAACAGGAATAAATTGTCTACAAAACACATTTTTCCAACTTTAAATCGGACATTTGGTTGCTGAGAAAAACACATTTTTTTGAGTCGATTTTTTTGAACTCAAGTGTAGTAAAATTATGAAATGCAAAAATTGTGCTTGCAGTTAATAGAGAGTTTGAGCTATCCAACGTTATCGAAACGATAACGATAACGGGAAACAGCGCGGGAAGTCCGGAATGGCATTGGGGTAGTCCTTGACATTCCGGACCACCAGCGCTGTTTCTCGTTGTCGTTACCGTTATCGTTTCGTTAACGTTGGATGGCTCAAACTCTCTAATGAGGACAGATAAGTGCAAATCTAATCTAAGGAAGAAAACTTTACATAGAACAACTTTTTAACGCTTTTTGTCATCAATTATTAATTTAATAAAAGGAAACTACTTCATGCTACAATAATTAACGCTTTCTTCTCAAATACATTTTGTACAAGAAAACATGAAACGCACATGTTGATTTACAAGGACATGAAACCAGAAACGTCCAGCATCTGGGCTTGATGGTTTTTTACCACGTGTAGTGAAATTTCAAGCATTAATTCAATTTCAATTCTGCCACTTTGCATTTGCACGAGTGGCATTTACTCCATTAGTAAGCGTGAAGGAATTCATTGATGGTGCAGTTTTCCCGTTCTCATTTCGATAAATAACTGGCAATTTGATTCATATGTTCTTTGAGGCTTGGTGTGCTGCTGCAGGAATGGGATCCCATAGAACATGTGATTCCTTTTAGCATTTTTAACAACCAAAACCTGGATGTGGATCATTAAAATTTTCTATTTCATATACGGGCAATCTTTCCATTTGACATAATGTCTCTCGAAAAATTACGTATCATAACTACAAATGATAGACCACATTTAATGAACTATTGTTCGAACATCAATTCGGCATTCACCTCATGGATGATTTCAGTTTGATATTTTTAAACCAAAGCAATACTTGAAAGCTAGGAAGAAATTTGGCCTGATCTGAGATTTTATTACATCATTTGTACAAAAAAGACCAATCATTTTTTGGGCATCCTATTGTAGCTGTGGACTGCCAATAGGAGCATCAGTCATCACATTTTCAATCCTGTTTTTGCACACCAGAGCAATACGTGTCACTTTTCATCTCAATTGTTCAGGTTTTGGTTAGAGGGAATGATTTGAATTAATTTTTTCACGTATAAAAATTAATTACACAAAACAAAAATTGACTTGCATTATGAAACGTAAAAAACAGAGGTATCTTTTAAAAAAATCAAATTGTGATATTCACTTGCCTGATTATGGTAACTGGCCTGATTCTACTCTATAATTCCACAGATCGCAGCTTTATTCAATCAGCCCAACTAGTCGTTTTTCTTTGTCTTTGGAGGCTTTGCAGTTGATGTACTTTCCTTGGAATCCGTAGGTTGTTCTTCAGGAGCGGTGATGCCGGCCTTCTTGTCTTTGGCAGCCTGTTCCATTTCCCCGGAAATACCAAATTCGTTGACTCGTTTTGGATCCACACGATAAATATATCGTTGATAAAGGTAAATGAAGAAAACAATGTCTGTGAGGAAACAAGAAATGAACATCATACATAAATGGTACTGGAAAGGAAATTATAGTTTGAAATGTCAACAAAAGCAAACAAACCATCTCTAAAGCATCCTAAACGATACATGGTTGGCATTTTGATGACAAACGCAAAGATGTCATCGATGAACGTGTTCAATGCCTTGTAAGTCATCATTCGCCATGGAAGATGTGCAACAGATTGCAGTTTGTAGTTAATGAATAACTGCGGTGTCATCATGATGAACCCTGTTAAATAATAATTTAACATAAAAAAATGTACGGAAAATGCAATTACATTGTTTCCCAAATTCAAAAAAACGCCTAATTAAAAAAATTTGGAATATCTTTTGGAATTCTATTAGTTTTCAATAGCACATTTCTCGAAATTTGGTTTTATAGCAACCTTCCTTCTAGAATGTTGCACTATTCTAATATATTGAATGGTTTGCATTTTCTTTTTACATTAAAAGAAGAGTTATAGTGGAACCTCGCATAACAAGCATAATTCGTTCCGGAGTCTTACTCGTAATGCGAAACACTCGTTAAGCGAAACACA
>JAUJYV010000765.1:0-28709 GCA_033995625.1 Ophyiulus pilosus
TCGAGGTCAGGAAATTTCTCCATTAGTCAGAAAAATCTGGGAAAATGTCGTGGAATTTGTAGCGAGACGGGTGCTTGAAAATTTATAGGATGGGCCTTTGTATGTTCCAAAGACACCCTACTTTTCAAAAAATTAAGGACGTCCATGAGGAGAGGAGGAGGGAGGGGGGGTCCTTTTTGAATGGCCCCTCAGGATGTCACTATCCATCGCAACAAACACTAGAAGCTCATCTCTAATTGTAATCATCTAGATATATTTAAATGGGAAAAATCAAGTTTTCATCCGGGTGAAAAACAAAACAATTTAAAGGATCGTTCAGCGGTCATAAAATCCCTATTAAACAAACATCATCGTATTAATACACGACAAAAATACATTCGCATCTTCCTATTAAACCTGTTAATATACTAAGCTCGCACATTTATTATACGAGGCTTACTTTTTGAAACGTGGGGGGGAGTAAAAAAAAAGAGGAAAAAATCCTTGATAAACATAGTGTACATTTATATACTTTACAATAATGAAAAGTGCGGGGGAGATGATCCACATCAAATTCACTTTGATCACAAAAACAAAAAAAACAATCAGCTGTCTAAAAAACAGCACTTTAGCTATTCGATTCCATCGAGGAGTTTGATTTCACCTCGTTTTTATGCCGAAAACAAATTTCATTGAATTTCGGATCCGAAAGTCACTCCCTTAAAGTCACGGAAATGGACAATCCAAAACAGCAATAATACAACTCGATATCAGTTGGATAGGGTAGAGGATGAGGACCAATACTAATGAAACCATTAGGGACCATTCAAAATAGACATCCCCGAAATTCCTTCAAAAATTCACCCTTCCCTGCTCCTGTCCACAAATGTTTTTTCAAAAAGCACAAAAAGCCTTGTTTTCACAGAACAATAGAGAGTTTGAGCCAGCCAACGTTAATGAAACGATAACGATAACGTTGGATGGCTCAAACTCTCTAATAATACAACTAGAAAGTTTAAAAAAAGTTTCATATACATGAAAAGAGTTATGAAAGTTTCATGTTTTAATACAGTCGAACCCGCTTAATTGCACGTCGACCTGGCAAGCCGAAAATGAGCAATTAACCGGTTTGTGCAATAATCTGGTCACAACTCCATACAAATGTTGAACATGGGGCTTGCAAAATACGTGCATTTATCCGGTTTGTGCAATTATCCGGTCACAATTCCATACAAAAAAGTTGAACACGGGGCTTGCAAAATACGTGCATTTTTTATCTGATTCTAGCATTATTTGGATAAATAGCATAAACGTTAATACAAAAATGTTAATTAGCATAGCATAACAGTTACAACTTTATAGAACGGACACCAGTTAATTGCTTAATTGCACACCGCTTAATTGCACAAACCGGATAAATGCACATATTTTGCAAGCTCCATGTTTAACTTTTTTGTATGGCATTGTGACCGGATAATTGCATAAACAGGTTGTGCCCTTTGATAAAAACAACACGTGAGAATATTTATATAGGGGTCGATTGCGTGACGTAGCGTACGGCCTCTGACCCCTGACCTATGACCCCCGAGCCGCGTGGCGACGGCGGCGCTTCGGCTAATCAGCAAGCGAGGCGCCACGAGGCGCGGCTGGTGGCACTACTCCTACATGAACCTCCAATTAAAAAAACGCCCAATTTACGACTAATTTTAATTAAGTGCTCTATATCATATCAAACGCCATTTCGGGGTCTAACCGGCACTTGTTTAATATGGCGGTTTCCCAGCTATAAAGTACACACATGACGCTCGTCCGCTTTTCAAATGTGATGGCGCTGCTAAATATAGGGCCGTCTGTGAGACGTGCCATAAGATAATACGACGAGTATAAAACTGCAATTAGCCGGCTGAATTAAAATGGCACTTCAATGAAATATCTGTTATGATGGCTCTATTTGCCTCAGATTTCGAGTGGTTGTTTTTTTTGTCTGCTTTAAAAAACACTAAAAGGTAATGTTTATTTTACGCCACTAATAAATGCGGGCTGCAGCCCTTTGGGAAATCACGAACTGAATTTTAATTTAGACGTGGATTAATCGAATTGTTTTAATCGATCGATAATCGTAACAACCTACAATTCAAACATGCTTTAAATAGACAATAATGTAACTGACATTTTACTATATAAAAATAGTGTCAGTATCAGCAAGTGGTGAAAACCATTTGCAAACGACGTATGTACGAGATCTTGAAATTATTGTATTTAACATTTTCAAATCGAGGCACACAAAATGACGTTAAATTAATTCGGGCAAACTAAATACTAATTGTTGGGAATTACCCTAACTTAGAGAAAATATTCATCTTACCTGAACCGTGCACTTCATCCAAATAAACAGAATTCAGAATTCCAAATAATCTTTGTTTAATTTATCAGCAAATCGCAATTTAACACAGAAATAACAGCACTAATGGCCAACAATTAAATTCACAAATTATTATACTCAAATTCAAGCAAATTGTAGGTGTTTTTTCGTTTTTAAAACCAGAGAAGAGTCAGACAAACCTTAGTTTTTTACATATTTTTCACCTCTATTCCTTTTTTCTACCTTTGTTCTATTTTGAAATTCTATTTTGTGCACGCTCCGAAATTCTATTTCATTGCACGTTCCAAAATTCTATTTCATTGCACGTTCCAAAATTCTATTTTTAGCACGCTCTGAAATACTATTTTGTGCACCCTCTCTGAAATTCTATTTCTTACATATGCTCTGAAATTTCATTTAATTGCATCTAACCGAGTTCGTATGCGTTTGTTTAATCGATTGATAATTATAATCATGTTTAATTTCCATCTGATGTAACCCTCCAATAAGTGCATATGGAATTCGACGAAGTCTGTATTCGTTCGCAATGTCTGCTTCAAACACTTTGTGTAAAACAGCGAAATGCTGCCGAGTCACTCGTGCTTACTTTGGCCTCTTCGCCTCTTTTTTACTCAACGATTTTTCCTCAATCAAATCTCGATTAATTAAACACCTGGATGTGCGAAATAGCGTTAAGAGCCGTGTTTATAGGGTCCTCGTTGCCTTGACACTGCCACGGGTCAACTTAAGAGCGTTGCGTGTGCGGGTATATCGTAAACACTCAATTAAGCATCGAACAACATTGTTGAAATGCTAAAATTAGAAAGGAACACCAGCTCCTTAGGTTTCCTTGACCATATCGATGTTATTTTTTTATCTATCAAAATAACGATGTCGTAATTATGACTGGAATTATACTGATGGTTTAAGGGCAAAACAAGCCTGAGAAAGATAAAGTTTCCAAAGAAATATATTTGTTCAAACTTTCGCTCGTTCTATACAACAAAACAATATAGGATGACAATCCAATTTCTAAAAAGACAGTCTTCATATATCATTATCATTTACGTTGATCCTTCTCTCAATATTTCAAAGGTCAGACTCCATCATTAATCGACTGTTAGTGCGCTCGATTCGTGTAGTGTCATCGAATTGTCACGATCGATCTTTACCAATTCCCAAGAGTTAATCTAAGATTATGTTTAACGTTCGCAGACAGATATTTCATTTCCACGCAACACACGGCAGGGAATTCAAGATCAACAAGAATAGCACCGAGTTATTGAACACACAGTGCACTAATTAGGCACGCTCTGAAAATTATATTACCGAATATTAACTTAATTCTCGCAGTTCTCCCACGCAGTGACGTCATCGTGACGTCCATAGGTGATATTATTAATTCTAAAGAATTTCGCCATTTTGCAACCATTTCTGCGTTTCAATATTTACTCGGATGCCACTTCATATTGCTGAAAATAGGATTTAACAAACACGACGGAAGTGATTCAGTGACACGGCTTTAACTTATGGAAAATACCACCAAATCAAAATTTAACAAAACGAAATAACAGCACTAATGGCCATCAATTAAATTCACAATTAAATTGTAGTTGTTGTTTTTTCGTTTTTAAAAGCAGAGAAGAGACAGTCAAACCTTAGTTTTTTCAATACTTTTCATCTCTATTTCCTTTTTCTCATTTTGTTCCATTTTGAAATTCTATTCTTTGCATGCTTCGAAATTCTATTCATTGCATGCTTCGAAATTCCTTTTTTTTTGCGCATGCTCTGAAATTCTATTCTTTGCATGCTCCAAAATTCTATTCTTTGCATGCTTCGAAATTCTATTCTTTGCATGCTTCGAAATTCTATTCTTTGCATGCTTCGAAATTCTATTCTTTGCATGCTTCGAAATTCTATTCATTGCATGCTTCGAAATTCCTTTTTTTTTGCATGCTTCGAAATTCCTTTTTTTTTTGCGCATACTCTGAAATTCTATTCTTTGCATGCTCCAAAATTCTATTCTTTGCATGCTTCGAAATTCTATTCTTTGCATGCTTTGAAATTCTATTCTTTGCATGCTCTGAAATTCTATTCTTTGCATGCTCCAAAATTCTAATCTTTGCATGCTTCGCAATTCCATTTGTTTGCATGCTCCGAAATTCCATTTCTTCGTAAGCCGATTAACAGCTAGCAGCTAGCCGTTGCACTTCCGTTTCACCGCCACGGCTGTAGGGAAGCCCGAATATAGAAAACGCAGAATTGGCTCTATATGTCAAAAGATAGCTAATCCCTGATGACTTTAATCAAACAATGTTTAAAAACTGTTTAATGAATGTTATAATATGCATATCATATATTGAAAGTTCTTACCGATTCTTGCCATCAGTTTAAATTCGGTATACATTTATGGCAACCCAAGAATAAATACGCGTTATTTTTGGATTGTACAGTGTTCAAAAATGGTGCCATCCCTCGTCTCGTTAAATATTATATCAGGTCACCGTTTGGTTTTCGGGAATAAATTAGATCAAGTGTTCCGAAGATTTAAGTGCTCCACATTCGGAGTCATTAGACCAAAACCACCGTATCGAAAACTTAAGTTTCTAAAGCCCATAAAAGTGTATTACGTGCCAAAGCATCAGTTTAACAAAACACTTAAGTGACCAGATCAAACAGTAGATAAGCACATTTTGAATCGATTAACTTTCAAATTTGATTTTGTTTGATCTCACAACCGCGCGCAATTCTTGTTGCGTGAGAATTTAATAAGAAAAAAATATCAATTAGATAAAGATATATAATTTCAATCAATGCCACACTCGCTAGGAAAGTTATGAGCTCGGCTGCTACACTGACCCAAATACTTTTACATATTGTATAACATGTTGTCTCGTTCTTTTCAAGCTCAACTTATATACGAAGAGTAATAAAATTTTATAGTCTTTTAGCCTGATTCTGTTAAATTAATTTGACCAGATCCCCTCGATGATGCAACGAGATTCAAATTTCGGCCATGCGAGCAATTCAAAAAGGAACCAGCTGCTAAGAAACACATTTTCTTACGTGTTCTAGCTCAGTGTTTTTCCACTGTGAGATTTTGTTTGTTTTATATTTCATACATTTTTGATATACAGAGTTTTTCACGGATGTAACAGGAATCAGATTTGGTTGTGCTTACAGTTTAGTACCACGACATTCTTATATTTACACTAAAAATGGTCGTGTTTAGCAAAAATTTCGTTCAATATTTCAGTATTTTTCAGCCATTGTGCCTCGACAATTGTAGGCCAAGTGAAGTGTGCCGTGAGTTGAAAACAATGACAATAGCAGATATTAAACATAATATGAAATATATATTAATCTATCCAAAGACCTTTCACCTTTCAATCTAAATTACTGTCTCAATTAAGCTGATTTAGCCTCCTCATAAATTAAAAACACAAAACTTAAAGCATGACAGCATATTTTCTTTGTATATTATTTCAAATCTAAATGATTAATTGCATTATATCAGATAGATTTTGCTGTTCGATTTGCCATGCCTTATTAATGAAAATATCAAAGCCACATTTACAATAAATGCAAATTGAGATTTATTGATTTTAACTTAAGGGCTCTTCACAAAGGACAGTCCCCGAAATTCCTTCAAAAATTGACCACCCCCTCCCCCTATCCTCTGTCCACACGGTGTCCATTTTATCCATTTTATCCATTTTGACCCAGACATAACCCCCCCTTATGTTTTTTTGAAAAGTAGGGTGTCCAGAAAATTTGTTGGAACATACAAAGGGCCCATCCTATAAATGTCCAAGCACAGTCCAGCTGCAAATTCCACGACATTTTTCCAGATTTTTCTGATTAACGGAAATTTCCTGACCTCGAAGGGAAATTCCAGCATAAAATTGGTGTTTGACACAAATTTAGGCATAATACCCGACTTTCCCCAGGTTTTAAAAATTCAAGTACATTTGGGACTGGGGACACATTTCTTCCGGTGTCCATTTCCCCTTTCACTGCCCTTTAAAACTCAATTAAACAGAAAATCCAAAAACTGCAAAATACCATCATTAGTGGACGTCCATAATGGCTCCCCCTCCTTCCCCCCCTGTCCACACGCTGTCCACATGCTGTCCACGTGCTATCAGACCCCCCCTTAACCACCTATTGAGGACGTCCTTTTGAATGGCCCCTAACTATGACACCTAAAAAGGTACCATATAGCATACTCGTATACAGTATGTTTTATGTTAAAATGCTTGACCTCTAATTTGCATGTATTGGCAGTAAAGAACACGTTAATTTGGCACGTAGGAGTGGTGTACGAAATAAAAAACATCGGAAAAACAACAGGTTGCTCCTGCCCATGACATCTTCATAAAAATTCAAAAGTATTAATAAAAACGAGCTGTAACGTTAGAGGAGAAACTCGTTTACGATTGTTAAGCAGTATTTCAACGTAATTGGATGTGTAACATCGGTAACTTTATCAGAAGTTGATGATCCCACATATTTATAAGGTGAATTTCAACTGCTACGTTTGTCGACACTCGTTGTTGTTGTTATTTCCGACAAGCGTGTGGTATTAAATGAAAATACCTTAAAACAAGTTAGTGGGGGAAAAGGTGCGAGAATGTCCCCCCGCATGGGCAATATGGCGATCAAAAATTCAACGAAAGTTAGATAAAATATAGGATTTATAATAACAACGGTGACATTTTGTAGAAGTCAACCAACCTCGTCATGCAGACACTTATTTAATGTCCTCGATGATTGTTATCAGCTTCATTTTCAGACAATTTATATTCAGTGCGGAGGCAAATAAATAAAAAACGAAATAAAATTATTTTCTACTTTTGACATTATAACTATATAATACATTAAATAGAGACCATAATTCTTAGCTGCATGCCATAAAAATACGTGACAAGAGTTCATAGGGATTTTTTTTGTAAACACTCGGGGGGAATCCTTGTTTTCAACACCACCATATATTTTTACGACATTCACACTTTATTAGCAATCCATATTTAAGGCTTAGTTTAATTTTTGCAAATCATTAAACTGGTAATTTGACAAATTTTGCAGTAATTAGCAATAAACGTTTACATTAAATGTATAGACCATGGTTAGGTTAACCAGTATGAAAGTAAGGATTTTTCCATTTATGTATTTATTAATGAAGAGTTTGAGCCATCCAACGTTAACGAAACGATAACGGTAACGATAACGTTGGCTGGCTCAAACTCGCTAATATAGCTAGTTTTCGCATGCCAACGTCTTTATACTTACCTTAACTTTAATGGCGGGAAGGGAGGAGCCACGCATTGAACCATCCAATGAACTAAATGAACGTAATGGTTGCGCATGCGTGGTTCTTCCCTTCCCGCTGCTAACGTTAAGGTAAAGGAAAGACGTCAAACGCGCTCAAACTCTCTAATGTCACATTGTATAAAACGCAGAAATCATGTCCTAAACCTCCAAATAAAATACAGTTTGCTGATACTTAACTCATTTATGTAATTGACATAACTCATTATATCAATTCAAACATTCAATTTTGATTTTTATAATTTCATTTTTTTCATATGCATGTGATCATTTTAAATTAACTATTTCTTAAACTTGTCCAGACTTTATAACTATAAAACTGCAAAGTCTAGATGTGATATAAAACACTTAATTCAGCGCCATCTATGTTGCATTTCCTACTTACAAATATTCCAAGAAAACACTAGTTTCTTACAAAATTTTCTAATGTGGACTACCAACTTATAAAATGTTGGCATTTTCAGAAACTGTGTTCAGTTTAGCAGATTAAAGCACACTGAAACGCCAAATTTAAATTCAAATTTTCGAAAAAGTAAAGCAAATTTAAGGAAGATGTTACCACCAAATTGGCGAAATTGTCAATACGCCCTTTTTTTGTCACAGATCAGCTTCCATCAATCTTACCTCCCGATTTGCATCCATTTAATGTTTTTCGTGAACTTCGACCCCAGGGGGGGAAGTAGTGGCGCACGTGCCATTTTTGATGGTTTTGGACACACATCCAGCGTTTTAATGTAGCCCACATGGGGTGGACGAGCCATCCCCGAAAACTTCATCACCGGCTATTTTATCATAAAGAGTTTCGGTTTGGCAGACCTCCTGGCTTACTTCGGCTATAGCTCAACTACGGCCAAAAAAAGCAAAAAAGCAACAAAAAAATGCATAAAAAAGCCTCTTGATGGTGGCCCCGTGCAATCCACTCTCCATATACCACCACCACCACTACCATCATCATCATCATCATCCTCCTGATCATACGAGTGGATCGAGGGCTGCCTGGGTGGTCCTAAAACACGTACAAGTTCTGGGCAAACCCTTGTAAACCAACTACAGAAAGACCACCATAAGGAAAAACAAGGTACAAAAATCGTTTGATCTCCAAAATCTATCTTTTTTTTTTACTTTAAACAAAATAAAGATCTTTGTAGCGATTAGGTGTTTTTTTTTGGCCAAAAAACCTCGTAGATATTCGTTAACACCCTTAAGAGTTGTGACCAAGCAGCTGTCCCATGCAGGACCAGCAACAATTTGTCAAAGCCTGAGGAGAAACGTGTCAAAGCATGGTCACATCGAGGCCACCCCTCGGATAGGGTACAATACTGAATTCAACAAAAACAGTAGTGTACCTCATGCAGGTATTGCTTAGACACACACAAAAAATGTAGTGAATTGTAGGGTGCCACCATTTCAAATCAGAAATAAAATTGCATTATGGGTCAGTGTCATGGCGCTCGAAATCTCGAGTGATTTGACGAGATAAAGTCTAATCGTAAAGTTTTAAAATTTCATAACATGTTCAACGTGTATTATTGTGGATTAAAGTGACCGTACATGTACCGTATGAAGAAGCAAATTTAGATATATCTAACAAAAAATAAACGAAAGTTTAATTTTGAAGTACTTTGGCAGTACTGCATTGCGCAATACAGCTTCTGTTTGACGTCCAAAAACAGCTTTTTTTAAGTGAAATCTGGATGGCTTTATTGGATTCCACAGGTTTTATATTTCACGAATTTCAATTCAGTGTAAAAAGGTCAAGTGTATAGTATATAAATAAACTGCTGCTTTAAGGTTAGGTCTTTTTACGTTTTCCTTGCATGGACTTCTAGCAATATCGAACTTGAAAATGAGGAGAAAATTGTCTTTTCAAACATTATACTTCAAACATAAACGTATATCAAGTGTTTATAGCGTGCAAATTATAAATAGAAAGGTAAATATAATATGAAAAATAGATAACACAAACAATTGTAAAGACGTATCCTGATATAGTTTCCCCAAAAATCCAAAATACTACATTACATGAATTCAGAACAGAATTTACTCAAATACAATAAGATATGGGTGTATATTGTACGGTATATGCTAAATAAGGTTATAGCTATGACAACTGTTGGGAATTACCCTAACATAGAGAAAATATTAGTCTAACCTGATCCGTGCACTTGATCCAAATAACACAATTCAGAATGCCATATAATTTCTGTTTAATTTAGCAGCAAATCAAAATTTCACACATCGAAATAACAGCACTGATGGTCAACAATTAAATTCACAAATTATTCTACTCAAATTGAAGCAAATTGTAGATGCTTTTTAGTTTTTAAAACCAGAGAAGAGATAGCCAAACCTTAGTTTTTTTTACATATTTTTTCATCGCTGTTCTTTTTTTCATCCTTTAGTTCTATTTTGAAATTCTATTCTTTGTACGCTCTGAAATTCTATTATTTGCATGCGCTGAAATTCTATTACTGGCACACTCTGAAATTCTATTATTCGCACGCTCTGAAATTCCATTTGTTTGCACGCACTGAAATTCCATTTGTTTGCACGCTCTGAAATTCCATATGTTTGCACGCTCCAAAATTCTATTATTCGCACGCTCCGAAATTCCATTATTTAAATGCTCCGAAATTCATTTATTTGCATGTTTTGAAATTCTACTGTTCATTGCAAATGGCTTCAATTATCAACACCAACTTTATATAATAAATCTAAGAAAACACCATGTCCAAGCAGCTCACGTCTAACTCAAAATTGTATATTTCCACCGAACAAAGTGATTTTTGAATGATGGAGAGATTTTGACATGACTTTTCTCTTCAAGCATAAACTTGCGTTATGGATTAGGGTAACACATCTGACGTCTCGAAGTAAATTGTGAGTAACATCCAACGTGATTTAAGGGGGGGAATTTGGTGGGTCCAAGAAAGGCTCAACATCCGCATGCTGATTAGTGTGGCGTCAATGTCCTGATGAATAGATTTTCAGATCAGAATCCTATTATTTCAGCTGTTTTGATTTCTCTCCGCAGCTGCCTCTTTCTACGGCGAGATTTTTCAACCTTTTGACTTCTGTCAAAATGCCGTTTGAATTTCGCATGAATTAAACTGGTAATGGATTTATTACTGCAAATGCCTGCCAGTGGCGTCAGACGATGCATTCGTGCTTAATCCGACGGATTGTTAACGAAATTTCTCAACTTATTAACACGTCTAGCTTGGAAATTTCCGTCATATATATACGAAATAACTGAAACCGACTAAACTTGTTTTTTTTTTTTGTGTGTTCCACTTGTTGCAGTTGGAATACACGGCGCTTTTGGAGAGAGGGCGCCACCGTCGAGCTATTCACCTGCTCGTAATGCTCGTTGTATTTACAGTATTTATTATATAGAAAACATCAAATGTTTTGGTATCACTAACGCGTGTTTGCGGTTCATAGTACAGTGGTCAATGCTCTGTCAGCAACCTACAGCAGCGAATATGTACTTCCTCTACATTGATATCATCGTTAAATTTATGACCAATTTCCCGTTATTAGACATGTTGCACATTATACAAATGTCTACAAACACATCTTAAAATGAGTCATTTTAAGTCCTTATTTCTCGTGTTTGCATTGTAATTAGGAGTTTCAACGATGACATTATGGAAAAATGTATACCTGCATACGTGCCTCAGACGACCTTGATCAATTCCCAATATTAGCACAATGATAGAATGTGGTAAAATATATTCAACAAGCATTAGTATGTTGTAGATTGCGAGCAAGTCAGAAAATATATAATTGGTTGAAAATAAATTAAATTTTCATTTAATGTGTTGTTGCATTGTATAAATGATTAGTTGCACCATTTTAAGGGTTTAGATAGAAATCTAAATATCGAATTCACAGCATTGACCAATGCGGTTTGAACTCCTGCTGACTGCCCATAACTGTTTCCGATCTGAACCAGGTGTGAGCTTTCAGTTTGATTACATTTCCTAGAATAGTTACAAATTTTAAATCTTTTGAAATATAAGGTTGAAACCTGTTAAATTTAAAATAAAAATCGCTGATGCACCCTCAATTCTCAGTTAAAGCCAAGGGTGGGCAGCGAGGGGGAGAAAATTAGAAAATAACTTAAAATTTTCTAAGAATAATATCTTTAATAAATATTATATAAAAAACCCGATATTTCATATGTTATGGTTGGAGATAAAAAGTGGAAAAATACGGCATTGCATTATGTACAGACACAACAAAAGACCCATCACGTGATATTACGTAAACTCGTATCTCAGATTGTGATACATGTATTTAAAGAGGTGTGACACGGTGACGTCGTTGTATTAGCTTAAGATGTAGATAACGTCACTTCAGGACGTATTACGCTCCTACTAGGTCAAAAAGATACGAAATGTGTCACATCGATTTACAAAGGATACTTATAGGTACAATGGATATTTTGTTTAATTACCGATATCGAAAACAAACACATTCAAGATAATTCACTCAAATCAATATATTCGTCACATCCGTCCTATGTGGTGATTCAATGTTATCTGTTGATATAATTGAAGCAATTTGTAGAGAATAGTTTCAAAGAATTTCACAGAATTTCAAAGCATGCAAAGAAATGGAATTTGGGAGCGTGCAAAGAAATGGAATTTGGAAGCGTGCAAAAAAATGGAATGTGGGAGAGTGCAAAGAAATGGAATTTGGAAGCGTGCAAAGAAATGGAATTTGGGAGCGTGCGAAGAAATGGAATTTGGGAGAGTGCGATGAAATGGAATTTGGGAGCATGCAAAGAAATGGAATTTCTGAGCGTGCAAAAAATAGAATTTCAAAATAGAACTCAACGAGAAAAATGGAATAGAGATGAAAAAATATTGAAAAAACTAAGGTTTTGCTGTCTCTTCTCTTGTTTTAAAAAACGAAAAACAACTACAATTTGCTTCAATTCGAGTAGAATAATTTGTGAATTTATTTGTTGGCCATTAGTGCTGTTATTTCGATGTGTTAAATTTTGATTTGCTTTTAAATTAAGCAAAAATTAGATGGAATTCTGAATTGTGCATTTGGATGAAGTGCACGGTTGGGGTAAGACGAATATTTTCTTTGTGTTGTACAGGGTAATTCCCAGCATTACCATATTTTCTTGAAAATACACACGGACATAGTTATTTTTAGGGAAATTTCTTAAAATGTTCGATTGAATATTAAGCCAAGGTATAAAATAAATTGAGATGATTCTAGCTACTATATACAACACGAAGGAAACATTTGAAAAAATAAAGGAATCATTACTGTTTGTATGGTATAACTTACGACTTGTATTATACTTATGATTTGCATAAAACAAACTGCATGATATGTTTCTAGATATTTTGTATACTCTGATATATTTTTTGATAGTTGATTCGACCTATACGGCGCTCCATCCTGATATTTACTTCAGCGTCCATTGGCACGCGATCCAATATGGCGTCTGTGACCTCCAATGGCTTCCTCGAAGCATAAAACATACGGTTCTTTGGCCGATACGGTGAATCATTCGCAGTTATAACTAATTACGTTCGAGTTTGAAATAAATTTAAGTCCTATTAGGGGGGGATGGTGTGTAATTGTTCGGCACCCATTTTTACGAATTGAGGAATTGAGGGAGGAGGACGAATTGAGGAATTGAGGGAGGAGGGTATCAAGAAACACGAGCTTAAACACGGTTTGGGTGCGACCGTGGGATGAGGTGAAAATGAATAACGAAAGAGTTGCGGCTCAGAGCAGGCACATTATGGCCTTAAAACTGTATTTAAATGATTTACGTCGTAATTACGAACCACTTTTTTATATCCTGAAACTTCCAGAAATACCACTCGCTAGGCGGTTGGTTTGCGCCGGTCGACCATGTACTCAACTTTCGCTCGTTTTAAGCAGGCTTAAACGTTAAATCGTGTATAAGAAATTCAAAACACGCTCATAAAATCCTATTAAACAAATGCTCCGAGTCATAATAAAACAGACGCGTTTTAATTAATACGATCTCTGAGCATAACAACAGACTTGGGTGGGAAAAAACTTTCGGGATGTATATACTTGAATTTCAATTTCAAAAACTATAATGTAGGAATAAAAAAACTGCTAACGATAATATTTTTTTATAGATCCTCCCTAATTGTCAATTTAAATATACAAATTTTAGACATTTTTAGTAATACTGCATTTGAAGAATTTTTACAAAACTTGTACATAATTTTACCATTCACTAGTTTCTAGTTCATAGTATAAAATGTTTCAACGAATTTAAAAAAAAAAGAAAATGGATGCTGTAGGACTTTACTCCTCAAATGTTATTAAAAATCATCCACAAATAAAGTCATAAAATGTTGGTGACTCCGAAAATGAACCTCAATTTTCATCAAGTTAATTAACATTAACAAACTTGACATGAAAACATCAAAAACTTTTATTGCAAAATGTTAAATGTATATAGCGAGTAAATATATCTGAGTAGGACAATGATTGACATCGAAAATAATATTTGAATAATTTCCGAATAATTTTAAGGAAGTGAAAATATCAAAGTTTAGTATTTTTAAAATTGAACCCTTTTTCAAAAGTTTCAATATTTGAAATTTAAGTTTCATTTAAATTACAAAATTTGAAAGCAGTATAACAGCAGTCAATAATAGTCCATTTTCGGCGGTTCAAAAAGGACACAAACACCCTTTTAAGAGGGCTACAAGTTGTTAAATCGAGGGGGTCATCATTTCGTGGGTCTAAGTAGTCCCAGTTGGCTTTTTTGAAGCACTTGCTTTTATAAGGCATTATATAAAAAAAAGACGCTTTTCCTTTCACTTTCTGTTTTTCCTTTTAATAAACACATGACGAAGAAGCCAAAAAAAAAAAAAAAAACTCCATAGGAGATAAATAAAAAAAAAACTGGCGAATTCGTCAAACTGTAAAATTAACTGTCAGTTTGGTGGATGGACACGATAGCCCTGGCGCTTTAACTTTGACCATGTAGTATTTTGGCAGCGAGGAAATGAAAAAGGAGCCAAGTAGTGGCCACCAAAAAAAAAAGTGAAAATGGGAAGGAGGGCGAGAAACGAAATTAGTTTGCATTAAAAATCAAAGTCGAAGAAATTTATTCAGAAAAAAAAAAAAAAACCCTAAAAAAAACCCAACTGCAAATATATATAAGCCTAACGCAGGTAGTCAAAAACCGAAAATGGCCGCACCTTAAGAATATGGGAACGAATAATGAACCTTTCAATTGAAGATGTTAAACTCAAGCAAACTCTCGAGCAAACTATAAGTTAACCTTCGAGACGAAAAACCCTTAATGTAAATTATGGCAGGTTTGCCATTTACCAGAGTTGTTTTCAATCTAATAAATTAGGTATTGAGCTAAACCTCACCGTGTCTTTTTTTTATTTATTAATAATTCAAACTTGCTTAAAATATTAATTAATTTGTATCCTTAATTCCCGCTCAGCAGCTTAAATATTTGTCCCGTGTCAACCGTTTAACACTGTAAGTCATAAAAAAGTAGAACCCAATAATAAAAAAATTAAAAAATGCTTCGATTTAAATAAAATAAAAGCTTGTGTAAAGCAAACCGGAGAACATTTTAAGAACATTTTATGATATATTTTTGTTCCTACACTATTATTCTATGAAAATGCCAAATTTCATTTAAATCTAAGCATTTTTCACCGAGTTGTGATTTTTTTTCTTCTTCTTCGGTTCTACTTTTTTATGACTCACAATGTAGTATGTGTTTTAAGACTTTGATTTTGTTAATTAAGCCACCGTTTTTATAAATATTTATGAGCACCCCGTATAGAACGAGCTAAACGTATATCACTTATACCCTACATTATTAAAATTTATCAAATTTGTAAGAATTATATGGCATGTATCAAAGCCTTGCCCGAAAAACGTGCGCTTAAATTCATGTCTGCATGACTTTAATATAAAAAAATAAGATGGTTACTATGCTAAAAACCGGTTAAAATTAGGGTCAATTGCAGCCGAATAAACTACTCTTAAAACTGATTAAAGTAGACGAAAAAAAAAATATTGAATATTTGCAAAACCAGCAAATAGATAAGTTTAGAAAGTGCTAAAAAAAGTATACAGTGAAGATTAAAACCTCGGGAAAGTCGGGAATTATGCCTTAATTTGTGGTAAATATCAAATTTATGCTGGCATTTCCCTTCCGAGGTCAGGAAATTTCCGTTAATCAGAAAAGCTGTAAAAATTTCGTATAATTGGTGCTTAGAAATTTGTAAATTGGGCCTTTGTATGTTCCAACAAATTTTCTGGACACCCTACTTTTCATGTATAACATTTATTCAGTGAAGAATAAATAATATTGCATAATATAACACCACGAGTTGCACCAAATGTTGAAACAAGATTAGAGAGTTTGAGCCAGCCAACACCTTAACGTTAACTTTAACGTTAACGGCGGGAAGGGAGGAGCCACGGACTGAACCACCCAATGAACTACCTGAACGTCATTTTTATCATGGCTGTAGCATGTTTTATCAAAATGTAATCATTCTAATCGTAGAACATGTATAACAAGTGCAAAACGTGTTACTCGTACATGTACATGTTAAATAACTAGCAATTAAGAGGCGAACAAGCGCTACTTCTGATCCCTTTTCTGAATTATGCGGGTTCGTGTCCACCCCATGAGCTCGCTGATTTTTAATTACACCACTTTCTTCCTATATAAGCAATAATTATAAAAAGTTAATTATCGTGTAGGGTATTGAAATTGACTCGGATTGGCCGCGTGCTTTATCAGATGACCCCATCTTTTCTTTGTTTTGGGGGGTTAAAAACATGAGTGGAGGGAGGGTAACTGAGGCTCCCTCTACAGATTGCTTATGCAAATTTGCCCCCGAATACATGTGGAGGGGAAGTGCTAGATTTGTACGATAAATTCAAAATCTCTGACTATCACGATCACAATAAGATTACTATTATTATTGTTTTAATATTATCAACTTTTTTTTTCCCTTTATCGATACATCGAAGCATCAAATTCGTTATCTTCTTCCTCGTTTTTTAACCGTGAAATACAGTTTGTCCACTCTCGAAATAAGAGCCAAACTTTTAAATCGTTGCACAGCCCTCCAAAAAGGACGTCCTCAAAAGGGGGGTAGAGGGTCTGCTGGCATGTGGACACCATGTGGACAGGGGGAGGAAGGGGTGAAGCCATTTTTGGACGTCCACTAATTATGGTATTATTCAGTTTTTGGTTTTTCTGTTTAATAGTGTTTTAAAGGTCAGTGAAAGGGGAAATGAACACCCGAAGAAACGTGTCCCCAGTCCCAAATGTACTTGAATTTTTAAAACCTCGGAAAAGTCTGGAATTATGCCTAAATTTGTGTTAAACACCAATTTTATGCTGGAATTTCCCTTCCGAGGTCAGGAAATTTCCGTTAATTAGAAAAATTTGGGAAAATGTCGTGGAATTGGCATCGAGACGGGTGCTTGGAAATTTATAGGATGGGCCATTGTATGTTCCAACAAGTCTTCTGGACACCCTACTTTTCAAAAAATCATAATTAAGGACGTCTACGAGGGGGAGGGGGGTCTGGGACAAAATGGATAAAATGAATAAAATGGACAACGTGTGGACAGGGGGTAGGGGTAATAATTGGCATCGAGACTGGTGATTAGAAATTTATAGGATGTTCCAACAAGTCTTCTGGACACCCTACTTTTCAACAAAAACAAAATTAAGGACGTCTATGAGGGGGGAGGGGAAGTGTAAGGGGTCTGGGTCAAAACAAAATGGATAAAATGGACACCGTGTGGACAGGGGGTACGGGGTAATAAGTGGCAGTGAGACTGCATGGTGCTTAGAAAAGTTATAGGATTGGCCAACACATTTTCTGGACACCCTACTTTTCAACAAAATAAATTATGGACATCTATAAGGAGGGGGGGGGGGGGGAGAGGTTTGGGACAAAATGGTTAAAATGGATAAAATGTGGACAGGGTGTAGGGGGGTAAATTCAATTTCTGAAGGAATTTCGGGGACGTCCTTTTTGAATGGCCCCTTAAACTAGCCGGGAGAAACACATGGCCCAGGTGAGCAGTAGCGCCCTCTCGAATAACCATCGAGCGTGTACAGCTAAAAAAAAACATACCAATGCCCCCATTTAATCTTTTAAATTAACACCGATTTTTAAGTTACAGGTTCGTTAACATGTTGAAAGCAGGTGAGAGAAGCAGCTTTTTGCCCTCCCCAAACCCCAAAATGCGTTTGGGTCGAGGCCCAAACAAACACGAGATTTCGGTGTGTAGAAACTTGAAATTCGGTAGGCGAAGAAGAAGAAGAAGAAGAAGAGGTCGATCCTCGGCCAGTTTCCATAACGAATCTGTTTGGTGTGTTACAAGTTTCGACTAATAGGAACGGAGATGGAGAGAAATAGAGAAATAGAGAAGAGGGGTAAGGACGAGGTTTCACCCCTGGCCCAACAGTTGAAGATCCTCCGCAGATGAAGATGGAGCGGGATGAAAACGGACTACCGACATCTAACGAATAACAATACTGGATTTCTAGTGACTGACTTTACTTATTTGCTTGGATTACGCCAGTTTTTTTATTTCCACTATTTTAATTTTCAAAGTTTTTCGGGGTTGTTGTTTTTTTTTTACTTAATTTTTGACTGAAAGTTCGCGCTCTTCATGGATTATTCGCGTTGTCTCCTCGAGGAAATTCAGTCAGGAAACTAAATATCTCAAATATCTCAATTTAGTAAATATCTCGATTTGCTAAAAATCTCGATTTAGTAAATATCTCGATTTGCTAAATAGTTGAATTTACTAACTATCTCGATTTACTAAATAGTTGAATTTGGAGAAATTCATCGAATCCAAAACAAGATGTCCCGAACTTCATTTTGAATGATATCTGGATTTTTGTTTTTAATTCCGCTCTTGGAAAGTACGATCTTATTCGATCTTATTCAATTGTTGTAGTGTGGATTTTTGTTGAAATTTTACAAACTCAGAATTTTCGCATAATTTCGTAATTTCGCAAAATTACTTCAAATTTTTTGGTTTAAATTTTATGGTTTTTACTTACGATCTGCCATTGTGTTCATGTTGATTTTTTTTTTTAAATTTTACTTCAAAATCACTTCAATTGTCTGTTTGAATTGTTTTTTGTTTTAACCTGAAACTCGTAAATATAACCCTCATTTACAAATTTGGTGGTAATCATAACCAAAAATAAGTTGGTTGAATGTTTATTGTACATCGTCACGAAAACTTTTGTAAAACTTAAGAGTTCTTTCTGACTGCTAAACATTAACTTTTCACTCTTATAACTTTACGAATATCACAACAGAACCACTTATTCGGACTTTAACTTTGAAATCTTCAGAAATCTTCTAAAAACAATTTCTGACAACTTTTCGAAACATTTCTCCACAAATCCATCGTCCCGACTTCAGAATCCGTCCCACTACTCTTCTCCAAATCTAACTAATCCAAATCAAGAGACTCAGCTAATCTTATCGTTTCTCCATTATCGTCGATTATTTATCGGAGGAAGCAAGTAACGAACGCTAAAAAAGAAAAAACCTGCCATTTCCAAAAGTGCTTCAATTTGAAAGTTTGGCATAGTCGCAGTTGTGGTTTTTTGGGTCGGAGATGCCACAACAATAGGATTTGTTTGTACCGTTTTTAATGTATTTGTGTGGCGACGGGCGTGGTTTTTCTACGGTGTTATGTTAGTTGTTTTAAGTGCACTGTCATTGAAACTTTCGGCCAAAAGGAGGAAGGGCAGGCCTAGGATGCCGGCAAGCAGGCACCAAAAAGCAACACACCAAAACCTACTACGATTCGTCGTACATCGTACTCAACTGCAACTGCTGCTCGAAACCTATGCGGATTAATACTACCCAAAGAGCCGGCTTAAACTAAGTTACAATCGGGAAAGAAGAAGATATTTAATCGCAGTGGTGCTCTGTGTGCTCTTATTCGATACACGTGTTCGGCTGTGTGCAAACTCCTGTGTTCTGTGCTTGTGATTATACTTTTTTTTACCACCACCACTTTACAATAAATTATGTTCATGGCGATCACTCCACGCGACAAATCATGGCATGGATAAGCCCGGAAAATTTGGTAAATCTTTTCGTATCTTTTCGTATCTTTTCATACATGTAATACATTTAATACATTTAATACAATAGTGTGAGAAATTTATATATTTATAAGCAAATTTTAGTTTTTTACACCATTTTTGTGTACGTGATTTTTGATGTAACACCATCTAAAATTTGGAAAATGTGGTCAAGTTTTATATCAGTGACTATTCGGGTTTTTTTGTGTGTGTTATGCACGGTAGTTTTGAATGCCATTTTTAAAAAACCCATTTTTAAAATCTCAGTTTTAAAAACCTACTAAAAACACATAAATGAATATTTAAGTAAAAGTTAAAACTAATTTTCAACTGTGATAAGCGAACATTTGGTGATAAAATTGCTTTATAAATGTCAGATTAAGTAATTTTTTGACAATACGAGTATTTTTTTTTTAAAAGAATTTACAACATTTTAAATTAATCATTAAAAGGGGTCGAAATTTGGTAATTTTTTTAATTTTTGTACTTTTTCTGCACACTATTGTATATATTGTAAAACTTTATAATTATGGTTAATACTATACTTACAAAAAGTTTACAACTTTATTAGTGAATATTTCATCTTTTGATATTATTTTCATTTTATTTATAGTACTCATATTAAAATACATAAATGCACCATAAACTTTAAAAAACCCATGTCAAGTTTGGTATAATGGACAGTTTTCGCATGCCAACGTCTTTATACTAACCTTAACTTTAATGGCGGGAAGGGAGGAGCCACGCATTGAACTACCCAATGAACTAACCGAACGTGATGGGTGCGCATGCGTGGTTCTTCCCTTCCCGCCATTAAAGTTAAGGTAAGTATAAAGACGTTGACATGCTCAAACTGTCTAATGTCTCCTTACGTAATAATTCATTTGTGAAGGTGTTTTTCAAAATGTTTCCCTAAATATTGTAATCGTAACAACATCATGCAACATGCTGTGCTGAATTCAGTTGCAAACTGCATAAAACGCACCCTTTAGTCTGCTCTAGATATGTTTCGTAAAAAAACAACCCAATGTTGACATATAAATCTGGAAAAATGTCAACCGTTATTTATTTTTGTACAACCCTGTACACAAATTGAATTTTGAAACCTCGATGTGGACGCTATATCTCGATTTGTTTTAAAGAAAGCTTTCTTATATGAAAATGTTCAATATATTATATTTCTTTGATATCAAACCATTAATGTTTTTTTCAAAGGCAAAGTATACAGTTACCAAGTTAATGACGGACGATGTCAATGAGCTAATCGGTGCTCAAATTATAAAATGAACTAAAACTGCAACATTGAAATTATACTCTTCTCGAGTTTTTTTGTGTTTTTCAACTTTGTAAAACCAAAAACTAAAGTATGAAGTTGTGTAGTTTTAAAAACAGCAGCTTCCAGACAAATTCGCCTAAATTTTAAATTTTATAATAATTTAATGTTACGTACGCTTATAATGAACGCGGGAAAATTTGAACATAGTTTAAGAGTTTGGATATTTAATCATCAATTTTGGATGATTATTCATTTGTCCTCAAATAATTGGAGGAACTAAGTTTTATTGATAATGTTTTTGATTAAACGAACTCTTCTAAAAAATATTTTAATCATAAAATAATTTTTAAGAAGAGAATCAAATCTTATTTGTGGATTTAAGTCCGTTAAGTTCCATTTGTTCCATTTCATTTGAGTTCCAGTTGAGTTTCATTTGTTCCATTTGTTCCATTTAAGTTCCATTTAAGTTCCACTTGAGTTCCATCTGTTCTATTTGTTCCATTTGTTCCATTTTAGTTCCATTTGTTCCATTTAAGTTCCATTTAAGTATTCACTTAAGTTCTCTGCAAGTGCAGGTAGTGATACAAACAGGTATCAATCAGCAAACTGAATTTCAGAAGCTCATAAAAGTGTGTTTTGATTACCAATTACACTAATCTTCTAGTTTCTATAGTAACCCATTTTTTATATTTTTGATTTATAAAGCTATAAATCAATTTTTTTGATATTAAAAAAGCGATTACCCAAAAAATTCTGATTAAAAAATGTTTCAAACATTCCGGAATGATGTCCAGGTATAAGTTTGGTACGCGATTATAAGCAATGTTGTAAAACATCGGGAATTTATAATTCTTAATAGATATAAAACTTTCCTTTTTACCCACTTTTTTTTTTATTTTATTTTTTTATCAATTAGCTACCATCATGTTGAATCCATCGGTGGGAACGTTCCTGAGCACCTGCATAATCGTCCTAATTACATGCTACCTGATCATTTCCTAACGTAATTAAAATTGCCTACAACTAGCAGCTCGGATGCTGGCAATTAAATCTTCGATCCACGGTTATAAAAACAAAAAACCGCCAAATGAAAAAAAAAATGGAAAATTTGTGCGCGTCACAAAAGCACTATCAACGAGCAAATGAAAAATAACTGGTGCTGACGACTTATTTTTGTTTGAAAATTGCAAAAATTTCCTTCCTAAGTGGTGTGTAAGGATCACCCCCTTCATCAGAGGTGTGTGTGTGTGCTTCAAGAACCAGAGGTGGAGAAGGCGTCTCTTTGCTCTTCTTGCGTCATTAGCGCGACCATCCTCAAACATCTTTATCATCAACTGGTAAACTAATTTCGTTGAAGGCAAAGATAGATAGAAAAAAAACACGAAATAATCTTGGTCCAACCTGATTGGAATCCACGTCGAGATTCTTGGCCAACCTGAGCCGCCAGCTGACGTCACAAATCCACGTGTCTACCGGCAGGGATTTTTGGATAGTTGTGCCATCGTGCAATGATATCATCATGGGTGCCTTGGATGAAATGAAAAAGTAGTGCAGCACGAGTATATATCTGCCACAAGGAACAGGAAAATGCCGCAATGTGCTCGCCACCGATCCCAACTGCTACAACTTTGAACAACAACCACTTCTGTCAGTCGGCACTGCGAGCATCGGTACCACTTTCATCACGCTGGAAATACTTGCCAGACATACACACGACGAGACTTATGAATTAAGGAGAGGAGGAATAATCGAGTGCCTCCCCCCTTCAGGTCTCTGGATTTCATAGTTACCCGCATTTTTTTAAAACAACAAAAACAACACCCTAAAAAACAACAAAAAATACCAAAATTTTGTACAAATCCCCCCGTCGACTTTGGGAATTGCGGACGTCTGCCACTCTGGCACGAGTCATGCATGTGGACGTCGTGGCTGTGCTTGTGGTAAGTCATCCATTTTTACTCTTTTACTTTTTCACAATCATATACGTTTTACTTCCGTTTTTAAACTGGGGAAATTTTGCCAAAATCCCGAGGCAAACATTCATGATAAGCCCATGCTGCATTGTGTGTGTGTTCAACACTAGAGTGCAACGGAAAAATGTGGATTATAACCATGCAGGGTGGTTTTATCTCATTTCTATCACTCGCTTTATTTCGACAAAAAGGTGGTTTATGTATACAAGAATCCGAAACCCAAGTTTGACTTTACAAGATTTTAACATGTCAACGCAGAACGATGGCAGAATGCGTTAATTGAAATTTTGGAAGCTGGAAGACAAACAAACTCGTCTTCATACAAACGTTTTGATTCACAAACGCTGAAATTACATTATAATTGTTGGGAATAACCCTAACATAGAGAAAATATTCATCTTACCTGAACCGTGCACTTGATCCAAATAACACAATTCAGAATTCCGTCTAATTTTTGTTTAATTTAACAGCGAATCAAAATTTAACACATCGAAATAACAACACTAATGTCCAACAATTAAATTCACAAATTATTCTACTCAAATTGAAGCAAATTGTAGCTGTTTTTTAGTTTTTAAAACCAGAGAAGAGACAGCAAAATCTTAGTTTTTTCAATATTTTTTCATCTCCATTCCTTTTTTTTTCCTTTAGTTCTATTTTGAAATTCTATTCTTTGCACGCTCCGAAATTCTATTTCATTACACGTTCCAAAATTCTATTTCATTGCTCGTTCCGAAATTCCATTTCATTACACGCTCCAAAATTCCATTTCATTGCACGTTCCAAAATTCCATTTCATTGCACGTTCCAAAATTCTATTTTGTGCACGCTCCGAAATTCCATTTCTATGCATGCTTTGAAATTCTGTTCACTGCAAATTGCTTTAATTATCAACAACAATAATAATAATAATAATGTTGGTGGCATAGTGTTTATGTTATCCCGTGTTTTGATCTCTTCAAAATGCATCTTCGTGTAAGAACGCAGATGCTATCAATGAAAATATGTAATAAGAAAGAAGATGTGCTATTGGACATGGTTTTGTAGGTGCCAAAGGCAAATGGATAATTGCTGTTCATGTAAAAAGAGCCTTTGTGTGCGAGGTTATTAGCATGATCTTGGCGGAAGTTCGGCGGTTCATTGTATAAAGGAAGCATAGATATCCAGCTACTTGTAATTTAATTGCTGCTGAGGTACTACATAATTTATCAGCCCAAGTGTTAAGAACCTTCAGAAGCTTGAGCCAATGCTCTGGATAAACCAGGTTTCAGAAGTACCTTTATTCAGTCTTCATTCATAAATGAAGATTTAAGTAAAAGTTGAAACTTTGATAAGCAAACATTTGGTGACAAAATTTCTTTTTTAAATGTCAGGAGTTTGTTTTTATAACAGTACATGTATTCTTATATATCTTTACGAGCCGATTATTTGAATAATTAGTGTGATAACAAGTTGGTTATGACAATAATTAGGTTGTTAATCGAGAAGTTGCTAAATTATGACTTAAAAATTTGAAAGTCACTCACGATATAAATAACACATTTATGTGAATTTTTACCCTCAATTAATGGTTTTTCCCAAAACTTCTAATCTAAGCACTTCAATTATTTCTGTAACCTCTATTTGCTATATATTTTTAAATTAGAAAAATCAATACGATTGAAATATAGGTTTGGTTTCATGTTATATTGCAATAATTTTGTGTTACAACAAACAATGCATTACAAAAAAAACCGAAATTTCAAACCTATAGATCAATTGTAAGTTGACAGGTGTAGGGCACACGTCCCTCTTAATGATACGATTGTGGGGGGGAAAAAAGTGTAAAAAGCGAGTAAAAATTCGAGGAAAATTCTCGTAAACAATATGATAAAAAACTGGAAAACATCCGTTAATAATACTTAATAATAATAAAGCGAAATTGGGACAAGCATATCACGACTATGCAATCCAGGGTGAACATGATTGGAGGCCATAGTGTTCATTGGGAGAAACACTTCCAGGTGCCACACTGCTTACCATTTGGCATTTTCTCACGCTTTTTGCGCCTGCTTTTTTTTTTGTTTGTGTGTGTGTTGAACTCCCAAATTGCACCCAACAACCTGCCACTAAAATTCGTATTTACATTTGGTCAAAATAGCTCATTTAGGGCAAGTAGTGCTGTAGGTAGGCAGTCCACGAGGAAGGTAGACGGGCAGGACCAAGAGGGAGGTCAGCTGCTGACTTATGTATGATAAATGACCCTCAGGGGTCAGCAGAGTGGGGGTGGAGGGAAATGTGTGTGTGAAAACTGGCTTCTCGGGTCAAAAAGGTTCTGCGCTTCTAAGTGCCGATTATATTTTCAGAAATAAAAGAATACCGAAAAGAGCAAAAGGTGGAAGAAGGGGGGGAGAGAAAAAAAGGTGAGGGGGAGAAAAGCCGGACCTACCAGAATTGCCGGACTCATGGTTTTGGGATTCGGTCGCTGGCTTATTGGACATCAATATGGATGCCGACACCCTATTTGAATATCTGCCCCGTCGGCATCCTTAAAACTTTCCCGTTTCGGTTGTCTCGCACCTTGAGTCTTTTGTCAGAGTTACCCAACAAAAGCTTAAAGAGGTGGGGTCCAATTTGTCCCGTCTTTAGATTTGAATTTTTTCCAATCCCTCATCTCAACTTAGTGCTAAACAGCCCCTATTCACGCCCTCATAAGGAATTTTTCACGCGTTTCGATTAACCGGAAGACGGATCAACAGGAACCGGGTACAGTGTTGCCACAAAAAAGGGGGGACCTTTTTCATAAATTCGTAACTTATTTGTTTTTTTAATGAACGTAAATCCAATTTTGCACAAATATACTAGGCAACAAACGTACGAACAAAACAACTATTTCAATTTGTACTCAGTGTCCTCCATCCTTGGCAACACATGCCCGGCACTTGGACCATTGACCAGTCGATTACTGTTTGATCAAGTTCATCCCGAGCGCCCAGAATTCGGCGTCTTAACACTTTGACATCTAGAATCTTTGTTCGGTACACTTTCTACACCAAATTTCCACAGATGAAATAATCTGGGGGGTTCAAATCGAGGCTATTAGGTGGCCAAAGGGTATGGGCTAGAAAATTTGGAGCCTCTCGATGGACAAGTTGAACAGTCTCTCGAGCGGTGTTTCATCTTGCTGGAGCACAAACAAGTCCGAAAATTGACGAATATCGGGCAGGAGGTTTTGTATCAGCAAAATGTCTCTATAGTAGCCCCCGTTCATCTTAACTCCAGGCTAAATAAAATTGATGTGTGTCCCAGAATTGAAACACCAACTGAAACCAACGATGGACTTGCTGAAACGAGATTTTAATAGCAGCAACCGTTCACCATCAATTCCCCGCTTTTGCAGCGGATGGAGGACACTTGAGTACAAATTGAAATAGCTGTTATGTTCGTACGTTTGTTGCCTATATTTGTGCAAAATTAGATTTACTTTACTTAAAAAACAAAAACGTTACGAATTTTTGAAAAAGGTTCCCCTTCTATTTGTGGCCACACTGTACGTGAAAAACAAATATGTCGTCATGGTGATGCTTCTCAAACATTACTCTTGCTATGATTTGTTAAAAATCAAAATATCACAATGTTCTTGATAATAATAAAAAAAAACGTGGCGTCTACGAGCACACCTTGACACCAAGTAGACAGAACTCTTGGAAATTCCTAAAATACGTAGTAATAGTAAAAAAAAATATATCAGCTTGATTTGCGGAACGTCTACGTTATCTTTTTTTATATTTTCAAGTTCATCGTAAGTTATCTAAGGAAAACGGCCGTTGATAATATCTGTTCACTGCAAACAACGCGTATATGGTTTGTATAAAACCAACAGCAGCAACTCTTACGCGATGCGGTTTTTTGACTAATCGGAAATTACGCTGAATAGGTGATAAACCGGATGCAGTCTTCACACACTATTCAGTTTAGAATGTTTCCTGTTCCTATTTTCTACGTAAATTTCGAATTTTATCACGCGCCTCGTTTTTTCGAATGTTTCGTGTTCCAATTTTCTATGTAAATCTCGAATTTTATAACGCGCCTCGTTTTTTCGAATGTTTCGTGTTCCTATTTTCTATATAAATTTCGAATTTTATCACGAGCTTCGTTTTTTCGAATGTTTCGTGTTCCAATGTTCTATATAAATTTCGAATTTTATCACGCGCCTCGTTTTTTCGAATGTTTCGTGTTCCTATTTTCTATGTCAATTTCGAATTTTATCACGAGCCTCGTTTTTTTTCGAATGCTTCGTGTTCCTATTTTCTATATAAATTTCGAATTTTATCACGCGCCTCATTAGTTTACCTTATCGCAAAAATAAACGAATCGGGAATTTATCCGTACGCGGAATGAGACGTATCGTGTGCACGCGCAGATAGAAAAGCACGCGCCGCTGAAGAAGGATTCGGTAAAAAACCTCGTGCAGCAAAACAGCCGGTATACGGCCTCGTGTTGAACGAGGTGCTCCAGTGTTCCAGTCAACCTCTAAAATGAAAAGCATGTGTGGGTTGGCTTCTAACATTTACCAATTTCATTTCTTATAATATTAAACTTGACGCAATATTCGACGAGGAGGCCTAAAAGCGAGCTAATTATTCCCCATATTCACTCCCCTCCGTGGCATTACATAAGCGACATAAAACTTCCCTCTATTAACGCATCGATGACGATGATTACCTCGCTTTTTTTAAGATTAATTTCGTTGAAATTTCAACGTGCATTGCATACCTTAGCCGCCTACCCAAAATACGGTAGCTCCAGATGCATTCTGGGAAGGGCTACATCACAGGGTTAAGGTAGCAAGAATCACACTTTGGCGAAAATGCTTAATTTCAAGTGTTTCAGAAGAAACTCGGTTTTTGAGAAGTGATTTTATACTTTTTACTGCCATGAATCTTCTGCAAAGTACATTTCTTGACATTAGGAAAAGCTTCATTTTTGGTTCATCGTAAAGAAAATTGAGTTAAAAGGCTTGAGCAAAAGCTTTATGAGTTGTCAAATGAGATGAATTTGCAAGTTGTGCCTCGTATTTATAAACTTATGCTGGAAAATTGTGAGAATGTTATCTCTGCTTTAGTGGCATTGAATGTCTGGAATGCCAACATTGGGCTTAATTTATTGAGATAATATTAGTCTACAATGTTTAATCGTCAAATATCACCTAAAAACGTTCATTAAATAAAGATAGGGGAAAACCTGTGACGTCATGGTGACGTGACGCGTGCCTTGCCGTATTTATGCTGTATTTTTCAAACCTGAGATTTCTGAATGTTGGAGGCGAATCTGGTAAAATTCTGACAAAACCGGTGCAGGTTGCTTCGAGAGAATTACACTCGTATTTATTCTGTTAAGTAATTTCAAAAGGCGTTCACCTCCTACATTCAAGAATTCCAGAAATGTATCATTAAAAAAAACCTCATGTTTCTTTGAGTGACATTATATTTATAATACTGAATATTTAGAACACAAATACTAGTATGGGGCCATTCAAAAAGGACGTCCACGAAATCCCTTCAAAAATTGACCCCTCTACCACATCCTTACCCCCTGTCCACACGGTGTCCATTTTATCCATTTTAGCCATTTTGGCCATTTTGGCCCAGACCCCCTCTTCCCCCC